>JAPQRN010000022.1:841728-858017 GCA_037367275.1 Coranthus polyacanthus
CTCACACTGTCGCTAAGACTGAAGATGCAATTAAGTACAATTGAACCCTTGTGGCATCCACTCAGACCAGTCTGGCCCACGTGTAAAGATCAGCACTAGAGATCTAATTGTGTGTCGTGTTAGCCATGTTGATGTAATCACTTCAAGAAGAAACACAACAGTCACAAAAAGATTGAAGGAGGCGGAAAGATGAACAGGGTGTAGGAGAATTAGGTTTACAGGCAAAATAAGAGAGAGATGGAACTTTATTTATCCGAGAGAAAATGCCAGTAGGAGGGAAGTAGGATCACAGAATTATAAGAGAAAATAAAACAAATGTCAGTTATCGGCAGTTGACAATATCAGACTGAATGCTGATTACATATGTACTGTATGTGTCTGTGTGTTATCCAGAGTTTCTAGATGATGTGATGATAGACGCATGCAACAAATTCAGCTCTCTGTCCTATCCCGTGACCCCGACTCTCTTCCTGGAGTTCCACGGCTCCGAACGGAGTCTCGAGGAGCAGGTCAACACAACTGGTGAGTAGGTGCAATACATCGTCCAAGGAGTTGGGAATGACTTCAAATCCCAACATTCCCATTACAACAAGTCAGAAAACCAATAGCAATACCAGTTCTAGCCAGGTTAGTCGCTGTTAGCAATACCACAAGTACTTTCACACTGACGATTGTGGCAAAATGCAGGGTGGGTCATTGGACACTTACTCTCAATCGTTGCGTTGTGAAAGACTTGTGAAAACATAGACAAGAGAAGCTGCAGTCAAACTACTGTTAGCTTTGTTAACTTAGCTTTAGCAGGCAGATATTTTGGTGAGTGACAGTCATGTGAAATATTGCAGATAATGCTCTGCCCAGTTACAAATTAGTATTAAAAAGAAGGAGAAGAATTTTGGGATCATAATTTCGAACAGCAAATAAGTACATACTAGTGTACACAGTGTACTGTCTGGACATGTACTAATGGAAGCATTCAAACTGAGACACAAGATAATGTGTTACGTTGTATCTCGCAGATACAAAACACCAGGGACATGTGGGAGAAGTTAAACTGTGAGCATGACTGATACGTAATGAAAAACAAATAAGACACACTTGCTTAACAGTTACTACAGCTTCACTACTGTTGATGCGCAGAGAAGCCATGTTGAATTTTGACGTCCAGGTTGCTCTGACTTTCTGAAGGGGAAATCCACTGAAATTTCTAACTTTGTAGGTACGCTAGCTGTTTAACTTTGCGCCTTGAAATAGCAGTCTGTTGGTCCAGAGAGAAGTGATTAAACAACTGTTAAATTAAGACATTCAGACATTCGTGTTCCATATCGTTGGGAACATGTGATAAACACCAAATCACATTTAATTTAAAGTGGAAATTGTCTTAACCTCAGATTTGAGATGAATGCTAGCACAGTATGCTATCTGTGATATGTAATATTGTTTTTATTGCTAAAAGTGTATTAACAACAACATGTGAAACAATACAGTATATAATACCATGCTAAGTGTGAGCATAATAAGCTAACAGGTTAACTGTACTATGCCACCATATAAATATTAAGTTCTTAGCATATTTCACAGTTTAATATGTTGAATGCCTATGTGAAACTTGAGTCCATAATTCTCATTTGTTGTTTATTTTTATTTTCCTTGTTTTTAGACTAATGCTAATATAACATGCTAATGATATCATTAATGTGTGATAAATATCTACACATTACCATGCTAACTGTAAGCATGCCATTGCTAATACAATAAGTACAATATATTCTACTTTATTATCTCCCATAGATTAAAACACATGCAGTGAAAAGTAGAATGAGCTAGAGAAAAAAATTTAACTGATCTTGAACCATAAAAGCCACACGCAATTACAACAATCTACAGTGACTTAATCTAAAGCTTGCAGGCAGAAAAAAAGGTTTTTTGTTCTATGTGTTTTTCTACAGAGAACATCACTCAGAGTAATGCTGGCTCTGATTTTCAGTGGGCTCGAGATGCAGAAACACGCAACCGTTTGTGGAAAGCTCGACACGACGCCTGGTACGCTGCTCTGGCTCTCAGACCAGGCTGTAAGGTAAAGACAGTCAACTGTGACATAGAATGTACTAAGTTTACATGAGTTTTATGAACTGGATTTAGCACATCATCAACTAAGACGGTAGGGTCGAAAATTGATGGCCAATTTTAGAGTTAAAACTATAACTAACTAGAATTGCAAGCAATTACAAAGGGGTCCCAGCACCCTGACGAAATTGGGATGCAAGGCCACACTGACCACTGTCCCAGTTGTCCACCACACTGTCCGAGTTAAGAGCTTGTCTTGTTTGTCAAGTTTGTCAAGCAAACATCCCAGGGCTACTTTGAAATAACAAAAGTATATTTTTACTAAAATGACATACTGAAACTCACACACAACCTTTAATAGCAGAAGCATCTGCTCTACCAAGAGGGCTAAGTCGAGAGACCAACGACTGTATACGAGAAGAGGACGGAGGTACCGCGACGTCAGAAAACATTCGTTTTAGGTTTATATTGAACACATTTGTAAATAGCCAGTGAGTAATCGACTCTACATTTCACCACCAGGAAGTCG
This sequence comes from Coranthus polyacanthus, assembly GCA_037367275.1. NCBI lineage: Eukaryota > Metazoa > Chordata > Actinopteri > Kurtiformes > Apogonidae > Coranthus > Coranthus polyacanthus. The sequence goes on from JAPQRN010000022.1 coordinate 844,322, forward strand.
TTAAAAGCACTGAACATCACGGATCAATAAGTAAACAAGAGGATCCTTTGGTCAAGTAAATCCAATATTTCTCATTAAAACTATTCCAAAAGGACAACACAGTGTTCATTTGCCAGTATTGTATTATCACGTTAGACCATTAGAGTTTAAGGTACAGCGTTTTTTGACGCTGCTTAAATGTGTTGCCTATTAATGTTTAACAGCAGGGTTGTTAATTACCACTTGAAAGTGTTTGCCACATAGCTCGGCGCTGCACTAACTCTACAGCCAGCCGCTTTTATGTCTCACTTTATTAATGTTCTAAATCTCACTGATTACAAGAGACAACCACTTGATGATGTTCCAATTGTGTGACCTTCTCTTCCCTTTTATGTGTGTGTGTGTGTGTTTGTCCCACAGGCCTACGCTACCGATGTGTGTGTCCCTCTTTCTCGACTGCCTCAAATTATAGTGGAAACAAAGGAAGACCTGATTGAGAACAGACTTACAGGTGAGCTCACTGCAGAGAACATGATTTATGGTGTTAATAATGCTTGATAATGAGCACTGTGAGGGTGTGAGAATACAGCTTCTAGTTGCATAACAAAGCAATCTGTGAATGCTTCAGAATCCTTGTTAGTCGAGTAAAAGTCAAGTAATTTTGAAGTTGAGCACTTTCTTTTATAGTAGGTCTCGTTAAATGCTTTATTTAAAGCTACAGGAGTCTAAAAGGAGACAAAAAAATGTTTTGAAAAGACTAAAACATGGGTAGATGTGGAGTCATGTCTGATTGGCTATCCTAACTCTAAGGATTCATGTATTTTTACTATTCAGACCAAAATCTGTATTTGTCTCTTTTCGTCCATTCACAGGGTTTACACCGAGATATGAATTGATTTCCATGGCAATTGCAGTTTTAAGAATGTGTGTATATTTCAGTAGTCTTTAATAACAAAGCATTTCCAAAATATGTGATAGTGGTTTGTGTTTTGGTTTCCATAGTTTCTCCAACAGACAGGGTGGTTACTATCGTAATGTGATTTCTGAGAGGGTGTAATAAAGAATCTGACCAATTTTTTTCCAGTTGAACTCTATGTCTGTGAACAAGTGCATTTTCGTTGATATCTCCATAGTGTTGTTATCCCGCCTTCATTCTGATATTTTGCTTTAGTATTTATTGTGGAATTTGTTTTAAGATTTGACAGACATTTATATATACATGACATAGTGTTGTTACTAATAACTGAGTTACATGCTTTTCTGAACAATTCTATCAGTCCTTTACTTATTTTAGATGCATCCACAGTACACCTCTATAAGAAGGTGTGTCAGTCTGTCCGTCATTTAAAACCCAATATCTCAGGAACAGCCTGACAGAATGTCACAGAATTGGCATAATATTCACTTGGTTGCAAGGATGAGTTGAAAATATTTTGGTGATCAAAGGTCAAGGTCTCTTAAGAGGTCTCAAGGTATTCTTATGAGTGCGATATCTCAGGAACACCTTGAGGGATTTTCTTCAAATTTGGCACCAACTTTCACTTAGACTCTTTTTTTTAACTCACCTGAGGTGGTTTTTGCTTTTAAATACATTTTCAAATACATTCTGACATAGCGAACATTTAACTCACTTACTTCTTCTACTCTGTTTAGTAGAGTCATGTGTACCGTAGCCTACAACGCCACCTTCTGACCACATGATGCAGCCTTGTTTATTCACTACAAACCAGTTTATGGAAACGTGTAATTCATGTTTTCTTTTTCGCGACTTTTCAAAAGTTCACTTCAAATTCACTCTCCATTTTATGGCTCTGACTTTCTCTAATTCCTATTTCGTCTGTTCTCCAGTGTAATAAGTGTGAGTGCTGTGTGCTTTCAGGTCCTATAGCAGGTCATGTGGGTGATGGGAATTTCCACTGTCTGATGGTGGTGGACCCCAATGACAAAGAAGAGCTGCACAGGGTCCACCAGTTCACTGAGAGACTGGCCAGGTACACATCAACTTCACCCATAACTGATGCATTTACTGACAGAGTTCCATTGATTAAACAGAATGCTGTCATGGCTTGAAATTCTGATGCTTTGAGTTTCAGTACACATGCTCTAAAGTCAGCCTGGTAGACATTTTAGCAACTTTTCCTTGTTATCTTCTCTCTCATTTAGTCTTCAACACCTTTCTCTTCCCCCTAATCCTCCCCACGCTTTGCTAATCCTTTTCACTCTGCTCTGCTACCTTAAGACAAATTCACATCCCCATTATAGCATCACACTCTCACCCTTCTCTGTTAGCTTACTGTGTATTGATTTCAGACACTGTAAGCATTGTGTTTCAATAGGCTGATGATGATTAAATTAATATCATAAATGTGCAGCAACTAGTACCATGTTCGAGGACGGTATCTTATTGAGCATAGGTTTTATGTGCCTCCCGTCAACACTGCCAATGTGCTGAAATATCAAAAGTACAAAAGCATGCTTTTAAATGTTGTATATTTCATTTGGAGTGTGTGTGAGTCGAGTGTGTCTTGTGTATTAGCTTCATTAGTTGAGTTGTCTATGTCAGAAAAGCTTCAGTTCATATAGGAGCTTGGTACTGGTAGAGATGGTCAAGTTTAGGTCAAATAAAGATGGCAGTATTAGTTTCTGTAGTTGTTAATGTTAAAGGTATAATGCGTAACATTTCCACATTAAAATATCTAAAAGTGACTCGGCCTATGTTTTGTACAATACTGTTTTACATTAATTGTTTACACTTTCTTGCTTTCCATGCTGTCTGTTTCACTCCTTTAGGCTTCTACTCTGTTTTGCTTGCTTTCTCTATGCTAACTTTGAATGTTGTTGTGTGGTTGAGGTGGATAATTCAACATCCGGCCAACGGACAACAGTTGAAATTTCACCATTTTCTACTCATTGTTTGTTAATGTGCACTGTCGTTGAATAGATAAATAAATGAACAAATGTTCAAAGTCCCAGGAATCTATAATTGTTTTCAATGTAGCAGCCCGTTTCATTGGCTTCCCTGTCAATAGAGAGGTGAAGTCCCATGGGATCTTATTTCAGACAAAAATATGTACAGTAATAAAGACAAATAATTTTTGAATCCCTTTTGGAACATACCATTTACAGCCAAATACACATATGATGTTTGTCAATTTAAAAGATTATTTTTATCTGCTGAGAGTTCTGAGTTTCCATTTTTTCTTGAGTCATTTGGAGTGTGGGCACACTCCAAATGAAATATACAACATTTAAAAGCATGCTTTTGTACAGCTTCAACATGACCAGACTTACAGTGACTTCTTTCAATACTTTTTTTCTATTCCTTCTTGAAGAACAAGGTGAAATGTGCTGAGGTGACGGCAACATATTGGTGTTGGTGACGTGTATCATGTGAGACGAAAGACGCAGTTGACTGAGCCTTTTTACACTAAACTAAATACTTTACTATCTTTACCACAAACTGTGACTTTGTTGACTTACAAACTCTTAAATTGACAAACATCATATATGTAAAAGAAGGCACAATTTAAACAGAATCAAAAAATGATTCATCTCTCACCAGTGACTGCTGTACATATTTTTTTAGGGCACAGAGGAAGGGGTGGGACTTAGCCTCTCTATGGCGTCACATCCCCCTTCAGAGACACAGTAATACTTGTATTTTTGGCAGACAGCTAATTTGTCAATATATTTCAATATCCATCTAGCGTATTACGATGTGCAACCTGTGGCAAACCACCAAGCTAATGTTTATGCTAATGTAATGTTAATAGCTAATTTACCATTAGATAAGTCGACTGATCTAATGTTAACATCTAACATTACTGTAGCTAACATTACTTGCAGCTATTTCATTAGAATGAAATGACAAAGCATAAATATACATCACCAACACAGCAGTATTTCAACAGTGAGCAAATCTATTCATATATTTCAATATTTGTGTTGCTTACTACAATGTGCAACTAGTGGCTAACACATTACCATTTTACCAAATAACTTACATTGCCAAGAACTGAAAGTCAATAATTGTTCCACTGCAACAGAATCATGCAGCAACAGAGCTACTTTCCTGCTATAATGGACTCAAAGCTGTTCTCAAAAACCACTACAATTTTGCCTTTTTCCTCTAATTTCTGTGTCTACAGTCTTTGCTGCTATAAAACAACATATTGATAAGAACCTAAGAAGCCAGATTTTTGTTCCATGGCAACATCAGTGTGTAGCAGTAGAGCTACAGCTCTGCCATTTCATTTTGGACTGAAAGCTGCTGTCAAAAAGCACCACCGTTTTTGCTTTTTCCTTCTATACTCTTTGATTTAAAATTAAATTGGCTAATGTGGCTTGCGGCTATTTCATTAGAATGAAAGAATAAATATACACTGATCAGCCAAAACATTATGATCACTGACAGGAGCAGATTGGAGATCTGGTTGTCATTCCTTAGAGCACTTTTGGTAGGTACTAAACACTGCAGACCAGGAACACCCAACAAGACCTGCTGGTTTGGAGATCCTCTGACCCAGTCGTCACCATCACAACATGGTTCTTGTCAAAGTCACTCAGATCCTTACGTTGCACATTTTGCTGCTTCCAACACATCAACTTCAAGGACTAAATGTTCACTTGCTGCTTAATATATCCACCTACTGACAGGTGACATTGTAAGCAGATAATCAACATTATTACCACTTCACCTGACAGAGGTCACAATGTTATGGCTGAAACAGTATTTCGGACACAATACTCATTTTTTTATGTGCATGTTATTTGGCAACAGTGTAATCCAGTAGAGGGAGCATATTTAGTGATATATTTCCATTTTTTCTTACTATGATGTGCAACCTGAGGCTAAAGCATTAGCATTTAGCACTAGCTATTGGTACTTGTGGCTGTTCTGCGAGAATGAAATGACACATTACTTAATTTGTATACCCTTCATGATTTCTGCCCGAGTCACATCAGATCAGTTGAAAACAACAAATCCCACAGTTGCAAGCTACTTCAAAGAACCTTCTATCAGCAGAAATGGCATACTGTGTGTACTGAGTTGTATTAAAAATGAAGTGATAGCAGATGTATGTCAGGAACAGTTGATGCACTCAGTGATGCGTTATACAGTAAAGTAACATCATCCTTTGTTTTCTGTAGGCGAGCCCTGGCCATGGATGGTACATGTACGGGGGAGCATGGAGTGGGTTTAGGGAAGAGAGCGCTGCTCTGCGAGGAGATGGGGCCCATGGCTATGCAGGTCATGCAGGGTCTTAAGGACTCCCTCGACCCCAAGAACCTGATGAACCCTGGGAAAATACTGCTGCCAAGAGAGTCATAATAACACGTAGCTGATAATGTCAGAATGAATGACTTTTACAAAGTGAAGATGAGAAAATGCTTTGTTTCAGCAAGGATTGTGGAGGCAGTCCATTACTGCCTTGCTCACTGTGTGGGACTGTGTATGATCTGGCATTATGATGCTAAATCTATTTTTCAACTGTAACACCCACCGCTAATAAATAAATCTTGCTCACATGACTCCTTTTAGTACTTTTAAATTGAATGTTCTGTTCATCAATAAAGCTTGTATTTAATCTGACATTTACCAGTCGGTTTTAGTAAGGTTCTCATACCTATGTAATTTGCCTAAATAAGATGTACATTATCATCTCAATATCAGTATCAGATGAAATCTTTTCATCATAATGTTGTAGCGTGGCAAGTAGAATATACACAAAGCATTTCCCAACATAAACTCTACTTCACCCCGTCTACAGGTTTGTCCTGAATAAACGGACAAGAGGCTGAGCAGTACAAAAGAATAATAATTTTATTTACACAATATGAATAAAAACATTAAAGAGAAGAAAAACCCAGGGCAGTAAAACAAGTCCATGTCTACACGGTGAATCGTAGGTTGTGCAAATTTAGCCTAAGCTCTGATACAATCACTACATGCACTTGCTTTGCATACACAAGGAGTTAAAACCAAAATTTAGTCACTGGGACCTCCAACGTGCATTAAATAAAAAAATACTACACACTAAAATTATAATAAACACTGCACACTAATATAAATAACACAACACGGCACCCAATACACAAAAAACAATATTGAGGGGTCTCTAACATTACATAGATCTCCACATAAGTGAGCGGCAGCTCAAGAATTGCACTGAACCCGTTAAAATATTGCACAATGCCCTGTAACCAACCGAAAGAAAAGCAAACCAAAAAAAAGGGAAAACAAAAAGAAAGCAAGATAACAAAACAAAAAGGCCCTTTATCTAAAATAAAATTGTGGGAAAAACAGTGACATCCATCGCCAAGTCGGCTTTTAGGAGACCGAAGCGACCGTATATGGATAAAGGAGCAGAGCTGGGGAGGCACAAGGAGTGATGGGTGAGCTAATGCTGAACCTAGCTTACTGAGATGATTAAACAGTAAACTTCATCAAGTAATAAAGTCATTTTAGTCATTTTGTTAGTGTAACTTTTTAACCACAACTATAGTCGCGCTGTTAATTATTTTAATTAAATTAAAATACATTTAATTTTTAATGCTCTACCTTTGACAGCATTAAAGCACAAGTATTTGTCTGTTGAGGAAAGTCATTTTTTAACCGAGACAGTCATTAGCTTAGAAATGGAGATAGCTAACATCGACAATCGACTGTCTCCCAGCACAAGACAAATGCCAATACAAACTTCATGTAAGAACACAAGCATGTGTGAATTTTACATATTGAACCTTTAACAGATAATGTTGTTTAGTTAAGACAACTATTTTGTCTTGTACGCAGACTTTTAGCTAACTATTTTGTTTGCTGATTTAATCCTTTTTAAGATTGAACTATTATTAAGTATTATTTTAGCTTGAAGCTTGAAGTTATTTGAAGCTATAATATTTGAGCACATGTGAATTCTATGCTATATCTGAGGGCATTAAAGCACAATGCTATAGAATGTTATATTTTATATAATGTACTCAGTATCATCAAATCAATCCATTTTAATGGGAATCACATTCTTAATGAATTTTCTTAATTTATATTCTCATAATCTCCAGAATACACCTCTGCAAGTACCTCTTTTTTTAAAGGTTGTGGATGTTTTTTTAATATTCCATTATCACTTTTCCTCCCAAAAACAGCAAAACATTTGAAACAAGAACTATTACTGGATGGTTGGGAGATATAAATGTATTTTTCAGTGCCCCAAAAAATAGGTATTAGAAAATATTTTTTTTCAGAAGGGAACGCTCAGATAAGCGGTCAGTTTGTTTTAACATCATGATCCCCTGGACTGAAACTGGACAGAAAAGGCAACCTGCCAAATTAGTCAATCAGACCTGATCCAATCACACTGCTGTCCCTTGCCCGTCACAATGATGAAGCAATACTGGGCTCCACCACACAGTGTCAGCAGTGCACCCCCACAAGTTAGTGGGGACAGACTGAACATACACCTACATGCTATACAATCTCATTTTATTCAAAGTAACATTTAGCTTTACTCGGTTTCTGTCACAATGTGTTGACATGTTAAAGACTTTTTCAGTTACCATGAATAACTGAGTAAATTAGTAATAGCTGAGATAAAAGTATAATAGTAACAGTAAGATAACAACACATTTTTAAAATACTTTTGACTTCTGACCCATCTTGCCAACCCTTATTTGTCACTGACCTATAAATGGCTCATTCTAAGGTAAAAATAGTCATTTTCGTGTGATTATACACTAATGAAAACCTAATTATGAATATTATATTATTTTCTGCAATCCCTCTAAATCCCCCTAAATCTTATACACTAGACCTTTATTATTTAATATTATTTACTTTAGACAACTATTTCACCTGTTATTCAAAGTTTTTAGCGTACCATTTCCATTAATTGAACCCTTTTTACTTCACTAAAATGTTCATATTTACTTCCTCTTCTGCGTCAGAGCACACACAGTTTTTCTTCCGATACTTATTGCTTGGAAAGACTGTGCCAGAGGGAATTTCTGGCAACTTAAAACCTGTACATGATGTTAATAATGCCAGGAACCTCTCTGCCTGTTATTTCATGTGTGGTGAACTGTCAGAGCAAGGCTACTCTTTATGTTCCAGTAATGGAAGGAAACACTCATATCAAACCACGAAACAATAGAGTTGCCCCATAGCCCTGGAGAGTTAAGAGTTTGTGAGTGTGCGTGGTTTATATTTATACTGTACTCATTTAATTTGATTGTGTGTTGCATGCCCGGGTAACAGAGAGAGGCCCATTTATAGGCCTGCTGTCATTTTAGCAGAATAGATTAACACCTATTGCTGTAAGCACTTCACCATAGTTTACCTTATTGGGCTGAGAAGACTGTACAAGATGGACCGTGTGTTACTGGGAGGAAGCAAAGAGCCAAACAGAATAAAACCAGACTAATTACATGCACGCACACAAACACAGGATTAGACCAAGTAATCCCAAACAAAACACGTCAGCCAGTAATCCCAATAATTTAGCATATGGTGGAAAAATCTGTGCATAAATTGGTAATGACAACAATATACAGGCCTGTCTGAAGGGGGAGCAGAATGGGATCATGGGTAATGGAAAAGATAAATCGTTTGTGATTAAAAGATGAATTGAAATATAAACTGAAGAAGCCTCACAAATGGAAGTTTTCCTAACCCGTAAAAGCTCCAGTGTGTAAGATTTAGGAAGATCTATACAGAAATTAAATAGAATATTCAAAATTACAAAAATAATATCTGCAACTTCACCACTAGATGCCACTGAATATTAGATACTGAACCTCTAATGTTAATTCCTGTGTAAAGTATTAATGACATTAATTACATAAATTCAAGCAGATGCCTCCTCTATTCTTGCATCATAATCTGCTCTCAATTACAAGTAGTTATGGCCAAAAATATGTTTAATGGGGTCACAACGGCCTTGACCCTTGACCTTTGGCCACCAAAATCTAATCAGTTCAACCTCGAGTCCAAGTGAATGTTAATGTCAAATTGTTAATGTCAAAACTCCCTCAAGGTGTTCCTGAGAAATCGCATTCATAGGGATGGACAGACACAAGGTCACAGTGACTTTGACCTTTGGCCGCCAAAATATTTCCAGTTCAACCTTGCATCCAACTGAATGTTTGTGCCAAATTTTGCAACATTGTCAAACCACTCCTGAGATATTCCTCGACTTACAAAACTTAAGAGGGCAAGGATATGTGCTAGTTAACTTGTCAACTATGTTACAGACAAAGTACATGCCATGTATGCTAATTTCCTGCCAAAACATTTTTACAAATGGCCTGTGATTCACTGATGAAAACAGTACAGTTTATAAAATCTAAATATGATTAACAAACTTGTGCATTTTCATTTGCGAACCCAATATGCACAGCCTGGCCAACCTCATCTGGATTTAACTAAGCAAATAGTCTTTATAACCTTAACTGATGCAGTGATGCTTCTCATTTCTTGAACAACCATCAGTTTGCTAGAGAGCATAAAGACTGGACTGTGGATCAATGGAAAAAGGTCCTGTGGTCTGATGAGTCCAGAGTGATGGTTGCATCAGGGTGAGAAGAAAGGCAGATGAAATGATCTCCCATCGTGCCTAGTGTCTACTGTACAAGCCTGTGGGAGCAGTGTTCTGATCTGGGGTTGTATCAGTTGGTGAGGTCTAGCTTCTAGGTTCAGCTGAAGACCTGAATATACTGAAGGACCAGGTTTTTACATCAACCCTGATGTCATGGGCACATTCCAAGATGACAATGCCAGGATTCATCAGGTTCATATTGTGATAGAGTGGTTCAGGGAGCATGAGATGTCATTTTCACACATGGATTGGCCTCCACAGAGTCCAGACCTGAACCCCAATGAGAATCTTTGGGATGTGCTGGAGAAGACTTCACACAGTGGTCTGACTTTCAATACAAGATCTAAATTAATGCAATTCTGGACAGAAATAAATGTGTGGGACTTTTTTGTGTGTCTGGGCTGCATATATCTATCACATAAAAACACGACATATTTCTATGACGCTTCAGAAACAAATGCAGTTCTACAAAATATATAACCTACAAAGACTAAAAAGAAGAATGTCACGTTCCGCCAGCTCTTTCACTCTAATCAGCCTCATCGCTCATACCTGGTCACTCTCCGCTCTCAGCAATCAGCCTCATCACGTTCACGTGCGCTACCCAGCTGCCCGTAATCAACCAGCCACTATTTATGCTCCATCTCCAGACCCACTCTTTGCCAGATTGTCCTCTGAACCCTTATGACTCTCCAGCATTTTCTTTCGGACGGATCCCCGGTACCTGACCTTGCTTACACCCGACCCTCAAGCCTGTCTTCCTCCCCGGATTCCGGACCTGGTCTCCAGCCCCAGACTGCCTAGTCCTGTCTGCCTACCGGTAATCTGACCTGCCTTCTGTCCCTGACCGCCGAGCCCTGTCCGCCTACCGGTAATCTGACCTGCCTTCTGTCTCCGACCACCAAGCGTCTCTCCCTCCCCAGCCACCCGAACTGCCTGCCGGCCCCCGATGACGACCACGACTCCGCTGCCCACCGTGGCCCACCCATCTGTTTTCCTATATACCTATTCTGCTTGTGTTCAATAAATATTTGCACTGTAAAATCGCCGGCTGGTGTGCTGCATTTGGGTTCAAATACGCCCTGTGACAAAGAAAAAAGAAAAGCATCACATGAGTTCTGAAAATCAAAATCAGCACTGCCAAATAATGCACCTCCTCTAAGTTAGTTTTCAGGCATTCTCAATTAAATGTTTGATTTTGACAGAATGCCACATAACTCAAGTGCTTTCAAATTGACTCATAGCACCACCTGCTGTTGTGGAGGATGGATTACTCACGATATTTGACAGAAAATCGTCAGCACAAAGATAGCCAAAAGCCATTGATGCTTTTCTTTGTTTTGTTTTTTTCTCTTCTTTTTGCGTAAATTTTTTAATAATGTTTTGTAGTTATAAACCAAACTGTTGGTTAGTGAATTGAAGGGAATTTGTAAAATGTCTTTGTTTGTTAGGTTTTGGCAGAATATGTGCTCCATACAAGAGTGATTAAAAATTTTTTTTTTTTTCCTTAAGAATTTAATATTTTCCAGATATAAATGTGATATGCTCAGTGTTATGAGATTTTGCTCTTAACCTGAAATTACCTATATCAAAAAAATGGAGTTTTAAAAGTATGGCACCTGCCACACCTTGTCACGCTCCCAAATGCCCCATTTTAAGAGGACTGTCCCATCTCTACTGACTATTTACTCCGTCTCCACTGATTGGGATTTAAAGCAAAGTGTGTTTTGCTTCTCGTTGCGCTGTCTCTTGTCCTGTCTGTATGTATGATCCGAGCTTGCGCACTAAACGCCTCCATTGTCTCGCCAGTAGCAGCAGCAGCAGCAGCAGCGGCGGCGGCGGCGGCGGTGGCGGCAGAGCGGAGCTGAGAGGAGCGGAGCGCCCATCCGAGCGCAGGGGAGCGGCTTCACTGTGACCCCGATCTCCGGGAAAAGCACACCGCTGTTCGGAGACTACCGGAGCGTAGCGGACTGCGACGTCATATTTTATTTTGTGTGTGTGTGTGTGTGTGTGTGTGTGTGTGTGTCAACGACAGACCGTCGTATTTTTTGGCGGTCAGACAGACAGCAACAGTTGTCACGATGTCTGAGATCAGATGAGGCGAGAGCGGCGGAGTGCACATTGCGGCGCTGCTGTGATCCGGGGCCGGGCGGGATAAACGTGTTGCTGCCGCGTCCCGCCTGCAATGATACAGCCGTCCTAATCAGCTGGGACAGCGAGGGGAGTGTGGTGTGTACATCTGTGTGTCATTCGGCGTCATCCAGCTTGTCAGCCATCCCCCGGTTGTGTCGAGGTTTTGTCTGCGGGTGAGGTGAATCCAGACGTCAGGGCTGGCTCATGTTCCGCTCAGCAGGGAAACGGGTTGTTGCGTCTGCAGAGAGTCAGAGCTGACGAGCCTGCTGCTGAGACACACGGACAGACAGGCAGGCAGGCAGGCCGAGAGACAGACAGGAGCGAGGGGAGGGAGGGGGGCGACAGCCTGTTTCGGCTCTCTCGACCCTTTGCGGATCGAGCGGAGCCCCCTCCTGTTTCCACCCAGAGCCCCCACCCATTCCACTTTGGATGGGGGGAAAGCAGAGCACGGCTGGGCGGCCCCGGGGTGCTTTTCCCGGTGTCTCTACGGATGACAGCGCGGTGCCACCCTCGGCCCACTTCGGCCACTACCGGCCGAGCGGCACCATGGGCCTGCGGAGCCGCTCGGTGAGCTCCGTGGCCGGGATGGGCATCGAGCACAGTCCCGCCGTGCCCTTCGGCTTCTACACCCCAAGAGCTACGGACTCGGACCGAGCCGGAGGGGGGTCAGGGGGCACTACCGCCGCCCCCCATGGTACCGGCTACCAGGACACTGGGGGCGGAGGGCACCACACGGACGGGGTGCTCTATCTGGGGTCCCGGGGGTCGCTGGCTGACACCTTGCCCCTGCACATCGCGCCCCGCTGGTTCAGCGCACACAGCGGTAAGGGCGGACTAACCTGCAAAACACGCACATGCACACGCAGACACGCACAGAGACACCCATCAGGCAGAAGTTTGGGTGACGCTGAAGAATTAATCATCAGAGAACACCACATGCAGTAGCTACATTCCTCCAGACATTAGCTCCCACAGACACCTACAATCACGCAAACGTTGTTTACGTGCAGGTAGGCTGACACCAATGCGGATGCCATTAAATTTCACCTAGAGAAGTTCAGGTCAGTCCAACACAGAACATGCAAGAATTTACAAAATAAGCTGACCTGTATGTTAAGCACTATCTGCTTTTTGTTGGCAAAGGTGGATAAGGTGCAAGTCGGTGGACAGACATTAGGTTTTTAACACATATTCCACATTTTTCTGCCAGTATTGAAGATATGAAAATGTACAGCCTCAGTTTAAAGAATCTAACTCGTACAAACTGCTGTTAAAAGACCGTGTGATGTGGGCACATAAAATGGATAACATTGCAGGGTGTGCTCCGTCTTGACTGTCACCGATGCACCATCTGCATAGGTCATTCCTTGTTGTGTGAAATGACACTAATAAGCCTGTTGCCAAATCTGGCTGAGTCAATTAGCCCAGCGATTAGAGAGGAGCGTGGGGGGGGGGAGGAGAAGATGGAGGAGATGGAGAAAGGTGAGGCAAGGTAGAAAAAGAACGGGAGGGAGAGGATGGAGAAAGAGAAAGAGAGAGAGAGAGAGAAGGGGTTCAGGGGGTTGTTCATGCTTATCATCAGCTTACCACTCACTTCACAATGTGTTTCTCTGTGTGACTGAACCTGTCAGGCCTTCACACACACACACACACACACACACACACACACACGTACATGTACACGTATGCGTGGACAAAGACATCCTTAACCACATGGTCACAGCTGTTTCCATTCCAACTGCATCTACAGAAAGACACACAAACACTGTGCTATAAAGTCTTTGAGGAAGATTATAGACACACTTTTCATTCATGCACACTCCCTCTCTCTCACAGACACACAGCAGGCTCAGCCAGGTCCCCAGGCTCTCATTACCAAAGCCTTGACCGGCTCACAGCAGGAGAATAGCAAGTTAGACGTCAACATCTCGGCTGTTTTCCCTTCCCTACATTGCCTAGCGACTCTGATGTGCTCTTATATCAGTGGGAGG
>JAPQRN010000022.1:865705-884496 GCA_037367275.1 Coranthus polyacanthus
GCCTACAGGAGGGTGGCCCGGCCACCAGGTGCTCGCTTGCGAGCCACAACCCTGGGCCTGGCTCCAGGGTGGGGCCCCGGCTGCGCCATGCTGGGCGACGTCTCGGTCCTTGCTTCTTTACTATCCATTGGGGTCATGATCTTCATTATTGTTATTATCATTATTATTATATTTGTTATTGTTATTTTTCTTGCACTTCTGTTAAATTTTCCCCCATTGGAATTTCCTCCAATGGGGGATCAATAAAAGAATATTCTATTCTATTCTATTCTATTCTATCTGAACAACAGTCTGTAATTACAGCTGTCAATCATGTATTTAACCCCTACCTGTCTAATGAGCAGTCAAAACCATGGGTAGATATTCTACAGCCTGAAAACAGAGTCCAGTGAAGTGGGTAGAACTCTTGTTTTCTCTTAGACCACTTGAATTACAATACACTGAAATGGAATTATGGATTTTTTGCCCAATGACACCTAATTGAGCACTGCAGCTTTTACTGAGGGGAACACCATCAACAGGTGACCAAATGAAATGGACAGTAACAATGAATACATTAACACATTTCTAACAAGTGTATAATTTAAACACACATGTCAAGAAAATATATAATATGGACCTAGCTGTTTTTAGATATTTTAATCCAGAAATGCTACATACTCAGGGTTTTCCCTACTGCTGTAAAGGCCTTTACACACCAGGGGGGCATTTTTTTCGTGTGATTAATTTGCACACCATTATATTTTTCGATCTGTTGTTTATATCATGAGTCCTTTCACACAGAACAAGAAGAATATTATGCTGCAAAAAGAAGCATTTTAGTTTATCGGAACAAGGTTTTTCCAAGCTTTGGCAGCACAAATAAAGGCATCAACCAATCATCTGTGTGAAACAGATGTCATGTGATGACGACAATGATGGTTCCGGACCTGTTGATTTCTAGCCACGGTGTTTTGTATGAAACACACAAACGATACAGATAATGAAGTGAAGAACATGTGGAACGGCATCGTCAAACAACTAGACTGTCAGGATAGTGAGGAGTTTCTGTAACGGAATGTCATATGAATCAAACAGTTTGCACCGTGTCACTTTTTACCTGGACACTGGACATAGACCCAGAAGAACAGAAGACACTGGACATAGACCCAGAAGAACAGAAGACACTGGACATAGACCCAGAGGAACAGAAGACACTTGAAATAGACCTAAAGGAACAGAAGACACTGGACAAGGACCCAGAGGAACAGAAGACACCGGACATGGACCCAGAGGAACAGAAGACACCGGTGTGTAACAGCCTTAAGGCTTGGGGCACTGCACCCAAGCCATTGTGGGCACCACTTAAACCAAATTAATCTAAAATCTAAAATAAAAGTGGAGAGCAACTCATTATAATGCCTCATCCCAGATCTAATGGTTGCATTTAGTTTGTTTTTAAGCCTTTTGGGTTTTATTTATTTAATAGATTTTCCTATTTTTTATACAAATATATGATAACCCTCCAGAGGATTAAGCAGTTACAGAAAATGAATGAATGCATGAATGATAATAATAATGGTCCAAAATGATGCAACATTTATTGAAAAATGTAAACTTTTCTTGGGAGGACCCCTAAACCTGTCACATACACACATCCTGTAAGTCTTTGACAGACTTCAGGGCAATGCTGTTAATATGAATGAATGTACAGTTTAGTCAAATAAGGATTTTCTTGGGGGAGGGTCCCAAATCCCACCACCACGCAACCTCAGCACCCAAGCCCCCCAGAAATCCATGGAAAATCCTGGGCTTAAATACACTTTGAGAGAGAAGTGGAGTCTCATGCCGGCAGCTTAAAAAGAATTATGCGCCTTGTACTCAATGTTTTTGATATAGTCACGTAGAACAAGCTGTGATACATGGAGTATACAGGACATATCGCCCACCCCTACTTTAGCTGATCGGACAGTTGTCTCTTTGGAAGTGTGTTAATGATGTTTTAATTCACATTACATAACTGTCACATTTAATCAGTGTGGATGACTCAAACTGCAGTGGAAAAGCTGGTCTTACTTAGATTGTGCAGTTGAAGCAGCCTATGAGAGAAAGACCTTGTCTAATTTATCAGGAAGTACACATGACAATTCCAAGAGTCTGATCTAAATGCTTTTGACACGTGTCAACAATTATTAAATGATTTTTATAAGGCACAGACATGTGGAGAAAGCTGCTGCTGGCTGTCACTGGGTTCATGAAGGGCACTCATCTCTCGTCCTTCACATATTTTCCCAAAGCAAAGTATTGCACATCATTTTTTGCAGTAGGTAGTCACCTTTCTCAAAGCAAAAAAAACAGCTTTTACAGCGCCCCCCTCAAAAAAAAAAAATTGGGGAATATAGTCCACTATAATGTCTAGAACAATTTACAGTAAACTGGTATGGCTTCAGTCTTTTGCCTCCAGGCCACTTTTGCAGGATACATGACTGCTGATGGACACGCCAGGAGATTGCAGAGATTGAGCCTGTGGTTGTCGAGATACAGAATAGAGCTTGTCTCTGGCGTCACTGCATGGTGGCCCACCGGTCTTTTGCGTCAGTCCTGATGAAATTACACTGCTACAGCGCATACCACAACGCTCCATATAGAGGAAGAAATCAGTTTTATTTCAAAGTGGTGTAAACACACATACATAATATCAAATCCTAGTCCAATTTACTATTTACTACTATACATATACAGTATTTAAGATTTTAGATGTGAAGCTTGTGTGAAGTCTTGTTTATGTTGTTCGTTGGCATTAGCTGATGGCATTTAGATGCTAACGGTAGCATAGAGGGGCACTGAAAAACTTGGGAGCCAGTGTAAGGATTTTCATGGAAAGTCCAACCCGGGACCTCTGCAAGGAGTGTCCAGGCTGTTAGCTGGGATGTAGGCAACAGACATCAACAAACAACCAGCTCCTAGTGTAAGAGCTAGTATTAGAGTTAACAATTTCCAACTGATAAGCATTTAATTGTAAGAGTTCATAATGAAGCTAACAAATCTTATTAATAAGATGTTTAGTCCAGTATGGTTTATGGTGGAAGAAGGTAGAGGGAAGAAGAGTTTCTGTTTTCCAGTTGGTTCAGATAATCTCTGTTTTTGACTGTTCTGCAGGTGGATGTTTTGTGCAGCTCACATTAAAGTTATGGGAATGAACTCAAAGTGTTTGAATGGGTCATCTCCTGAGTAAACCATAGACTATATATATTAGTGGACAGAGGCCCATTGGTTTCTGAACTGCTGTCGCCATTTTGGCTTTTTGGAGCCGGACGTGACCATATTTGGACAACAGGGGTGAAACTACGTGAGTGTGAGGGGTCAGAGGTGAGCTAATGCTAAGGGCTAGCTTACTGACTCAAGCCTTTCTTAACAACGTGATTCTAACCCAAACTTCCCCTAAGCACACAAGCATCCACAAATCTCACATATTGAACCTTTAAGCATAGGGCAAGCATTCAAAACATAATACATTGTGAAGAAGTATGGGATCATGAGAGTTGTTTTCACCATCTTTACTGATGAGAATCTGACGTAACAAATCATATTAACAAAGTTTTATTTTCATTCGTAGTGAGTTTTGCGATGTATATTCCCGTTTAATGTTAGCTAACATAATGTTAATGCAAGGTTTGCCAGGTGACCAAATCATCCGGCAATGGTGTAAGTAATAGCTACTTATTAGCTATTATAATTACACACACATTAAGGGAGCTTTGCTAACTTCTCCTGTTCTTTTCTCTCATGCCTTTTATTACGGCTGCTTTTGCATTTGAAAGTCATGACTGCTCATTTGGCAGACTCAGTCTTGACATATTTTATGTATAAATTAGGTGTTGTATTGCATTGTTTCATCACATGATAATGTCCTTTAATAACAGACGACACAAACATACATATTACCCAGCAATCATCACTGCTTGTAATGACCAAATACCGAAGCAAATAATATACTGTGTACTATACTACTACTTTCTCTAGAATAAGCATATTGTTCTGTTATAGATTGTTCCTCATGTATGTTCAAGCATGCAGTATATAACATATATGTTTAATGTTGTAAGTTGGTCTTTGAACACAGGTGCATTTATGAGGAGTGAATCTCTGTCTGCACTGTGGATATTTACACCCCTGGAAATGGGCCATTACACTGAAGAAAATCACGGCTTTCTTTTAATTTTAACATTGTTGGAAACATTTGATACAAGTCCGCAAGTCAATGAAATATATAAAACAGACCTAGAAATGCTACATATTACAAATCTCATCATCAGAGTTAAAGTAGAAATGATGTGGGTTGAAATATTGAAGCTCTGCAGCCCTATGAAGCCATGTAGCCTCTGTAGAGCCCCTTGAAGTTCAATGGTTTGGTTTCATAGTACACTAATTGTATGTTTCTTTTTTTAATGCTCCAGCCGCCTCCACAGGCTGATGGAAAATGCTCTGATTAGCCCTCAGCACTAAACTGGTAAAGAAAGTTCAACATTGAGTTACCATATCAGAACTAAAAGAAAGTAACCAGTGGACTTTGCAACTGTGAATGAATGTCAATGCTGTTAACAGTTCGCTAACACTTTAGCATACCAAGCTGATAAGCTTGTGTTTGTTTCTTAACATGTTTGTTTCTTAGCGTGCGTTTTCTCTCCTCTGGTATATTTGCAAATGTAATTAAGTGTTACATGGCAAACTAATAATATACGTAATCGCAGTTCCACTGAAGAGTTCAAGGAAGCCTAACTACTCAGCTCTGATAGGGACACTGATCTATGAACACTAAATGTAATGAAGCCTTTATGAAAGACTTACTTGAATTTTTGTTCATTAATGTTCATTTTAATTCATCATATCTATCATTCTGCATGTAGACCAGAGTATGAGGGGGTAAATAGTTCAAAGCAAAGTGACGCTGAGCTGAGTAAGTCATTTACAGCTAAAATGGATGCTTGAAAACAGCTCCATACAGATATCTCCTGTTCAGTGCCCCATGAATGGATGAGTCCAATTTGCCGTTTTGCATCAATTTTAAATGAAACCAAATTTTTGGAAATGAAGCAACGAGCTGCAACAAATACTTCCGAAGATTATTTTTGTTGTCAATCACAATCAAACTGCAACTTTATGTGCTGTTCAATACAGCAGCCTCAGAAGAACAGATTGTAAAACAACCGCAACCATGTAAACAAAACCACTACAAACATTGTGGGAGATGTGGGAAATAACCAATGAAGCAATTAAATATATGATAATCAGCTTCCTTAAAGACACTAATTGTATAACGTTTCATTTTTTTTACAAGAACTTTTAAATCTATGTGTGGAAAAATATCTGCGCATGACGTATTATGATATATTAGAAATCCATGAATCATTTAGTGAAACATGCTTGTCTAATGAAGGGCTGAGTCATACATCTGTTTAATACATTTTCATTAAATTAGGCGAGAGTGATTGTTAAGTGCAGTTTGATCAAGACAAGTTAGATAGCAGAGCACGTTCTGGCAAGCTCTCCATCAGTTTGATGCTGCTGTCTAGTCAGTCAGTCTGTGGTGTGCTAAGTAGGTCATACTGTCCATGAGGGAAAAAAAAAAAAACGGAGCAGAGAAAGAGAAGGGAAACATGGTGGATTAGAAACATGGACAGGTGGATTTAGGGCTGCAGTGAAACCAATATGGTGCTGAATTTTGTCTTCATATAAAAAATATTGTAGAATTGAAGGTTCAGTTTGTAAAGCTGACTCCCTGTCTAGACTTTTTAAAATGTATTTTACCCAAACAGGCACCTACCTAATGATAAACAAGAGGAATACAACTAGGAGCCTAAACCTAAAATGAAAGCCAATATAGCTGCCTAATACATTTTAGGAATTTAGAGGCAAGATGGGTTTTGTGAATATGTTTTCAGTTTCAGTTTTTCTTAAGCTCATAATGTTGTCATGTTTTCATTGTACATATTTCTACAAAAGAGGAAAACCATAAACCACGTATCTGCTACAGATACTTATTGAAACCTTGTAACAACTTGTCAACCACTGCATCATCTTTTGTCACTCTTTTTCCACCTTGCGTTAATATAAATGCGCTTTTCTTCTGGAACCTCTCAATTAATTTTTGATTTCCAAGCAACATGATCAGTGGGCAATCCAACAATTGAATAGACCTGCAACCAATCACAGCAACAAAACTTGAAAGGTTCATTGTGTAATATTTAGTAACATCTAATGGCGCAGTTTAATGTTTACTGTTCCTGACAACCTTTGCCGTCTCGTTTAGTCTCGTTTTCGTCCCGTTTCCTTTTTTCGCAACCACCTTTTTTAATACGTGCAAAAGTTTCAAAATTCATGAGTACAGTATTCATGCATGACGGTAGCTACACTAAGTTGTTGATACATTGTGGACGGAATGGGACGGAATGGAACGGAATGCCGGTACTCGGGACATCACGTCTGTTTTTCCCGGGAAATCCGATCGGAGTACTCGGCATATAGAAATCAGCCTACATACAGGCTGTTATAAGCAGCCTAGAAAGTTGGGGAAGATGGATTACCATCTGTTCGTTAATTGGAATTAAAAAATGGATTTGTAAAGTAAAAAAGTTACATAATGCACTTTTAAGCTTGTGCAGGGGGTTTATTTCAGGCATCTAACCAAAAACCTATGAAAAAAAAAATCCACTGACCTTGAAATTCAAGATGCCAACTCAGTGAACTCATCAAAAAAACAAGGTTTACTCTTTTGGGGAAAAGAAAGGTGGACATATTTAGAAACCTACGCAAACAGATAGCTTAAGATATCTGCCCTTATAAACATACTGCATCCAACATTATGTAAAGTCTTTGCATGCGTTGCTGAAGCCAGTGATCAACCAAGCGATGTTGCTATCAGTTCCCATCACTTCAAGCTCCAGTTATCCAAACACGGTCAGTTCCTCTTACACTATCAACTAGACCAAAAAAAAACAAAAAAAACCCCTCCTCTGCCTGCCTGTGTGGGTGTGAGGATGTCTGCGTGCTGATATAGAGCCATATTTTATCCAAATTGATTGTTAAACAGAGGATATTTCTTCATTTTGCCAGTGTGTTATAAAAAGGATGAGTAATTTCGAGGGTTGCCAACTGAGAGCTGCAGCGTCCTGCTTTCAAGCAGGAGATTAACACACATAGGGACAAATGTGTACACACGGCGGACGCATCTCTATTTCGTTCTTTTTTCCTCTGTACTCGTGTCTCTCCCCTCTGGTTTATTCCCTTTCTCCTTCATTTCTTCCATTCCCTTCTCCTCCTCCCTCTGTCACTTGTTTGGTCGCTCGGCGCTGTGAGCTGTGCTGCATCACTGGGAAAGCCACGTGCTCTCTGTTTATCATCAGGAAAGGGAGGGAGAAGGAGAGGGGAGATAGAGGGAGGATGATTTTCTCTCTCTCTCTCAGTCTCTCTTTTTGTCTAGTGCACCCACAGACGCACCAACACTCGGCGACGTACACTCCTCCAGCAGCTCTAGGGACGCAAACGCGGACACAGAGACCAAAAGCGACTAATCTCCACCAGACTGTAACCATCAAAAACGCTCTGAACTACACCACAGGTACAGTAAAGCTTTATCCGTCCGGAGCATGACATTTTCTTTTCTGTGCGTGTGAGCAATTGTCAGCCAAAAGTGTTTTCGTGCTGAGATTGAGGCTAAAAACTCTTTGAGCGTCAAACTTAAAGCGTTGTCTTGTCCGCTAAAAGTAAGATTTCCTCCCCCGTGCACTGGAGCTGTTCTATGTTCGAGGACTACAGGAGGAGGAGGATGTTAAAATGAGGACAGGAATTTTGGCACGATGTGTGTGAATACTGTTGCTGTGGCTTTGTACTCTATATTTGTTGCCAGCCTCTGCATTGCGTGAATAGGATGTCGACAGGTTGAATTTATTGACCCCGTTGGAACTAAAGTGCGCCATTTACTGAACAGTGGAGCCAGACTGCCTGTCAACACAACAAAAGCTTGGCATGTGTCTTAAAAATACCATACTCTTAGTGCTTACGGTGACATAAAGTTAGGATGAGAATGGAGTTGTTGAAGTTGCTGCATCTGGAAAAAAAAATCTCACCACAGATTTGATTTCAAAGTGGCACGTAAGTGCACAGAGGAGGGAGAGCACTGAAGAAAATGATGTTTGGTTTGCTGCAGATTAAGGCAGGTGAATGATGAATCTACAGTCGGTGGAAGTCATAAAAGTTGATTAAATGTAGCGCAGGCTTGTGTTAGCGCCGCACCGAATCTGCTTCCATGTGATGAACTGAACGCCTGTGGCAAAACCTCAATGATTGAGGCTAAAATGCATGATGGCACACTGTGAAAAATGGACAGTTTTGTGTAAAAAAAATGCGTTGACTTTGGACTCTAATAATATTAATGAACCTTATAAGAGAAAATTCAGAGATCAAGCATGTAACAAAGTTAGTTTTCTTGTTTTACCCCTCCTAAAACCATTTCACATGGCAACACTTTCATTGCCCCATTTTTGTTTGCACCTGTTACATAATTTCTTGGTGGGATCCAGGACTCCACTCCCCTTTTTGTTTCTTCGCAGGGAACATGTTTCCATCTTCTTTTTACATTCTCTTTTAACCTAATAAAACACATTTCTTTTTCACCACAGTGCTATGCCTTCAGCACATAAAACAACTACTGAAGCTGAGCCTGTCTTCCCTTTGGGAGCGGCTCTGTTTCTCAGTTCAGGATTTATAAATAGATTTACAAAGAGCAATACACTCCTGCTTTTGTTCCTGCATGAGCTACATGGAGCCACACACAAATGCTAGCTCGTACCTTATCTATACTGGAAGAAAAAACTACACATTTTGGAGTTTTTGGATGGCAGTAGCTATCTGTTTACCAGAACCTGTAGTATTAGTGTACGAGAAAATATTATTCAATCCAGACCAGTTTTGTTTTGTCTTGTGACAGACCCATTTATTTGGTCCAAATTCAAATGACCCAACATCAGTTTTCTGGGACTGAGAATGGTGGGTACTGACCGACACTGATGGCGTCTGTACTAATATTAAATATTGCAACATCATTTTCATTTTCTTTAGCCACACAGAAACCTCATGAGTACTGGGAGAGGTTAACCTTCAGGACTTTCTAACAGAAAGAGCTTCTGGCAGCAGCAGAAGTCAGGTCAGGTATAGAGCCATACAGTCCACAAGTGTAGGTGATCGTCGTGGATGAACACATCGTACACAAAGACTGTCACGCAGGAGACATTCAAAGTGAAACTACAATGTTTAGACTCAGCCTTATTTTCAGTTGTTTTATCATTTTCCGTTTTCTGTCACAGTGGGGTTTGATTTATCCACCAAAACCACTTGGTTAGGTTTAGGAAAAGAAAAGGAAACCCACCAGAAAGACTGAAGGCAAACTTCTCCCATGTGCTGTTAGCTGGTGCTGGTTTTAGGCGCCCCCTATGTTGCTCTGTGACTCTTGATTCAGATTGCTGGTAACATATGAAGAACTGATGTCTGTACAACCTGTTCCTTTGGTGTTTGCCTATTCTCACATGTTACAAACCCATAAAAGAACATTGGCTAACATTAGCCCGACCCTCTCTTTAGTGTAATGCGTGAAGAACACAACTCTGAATATGTAGGGTTCTTTATGACCGAGTATGGTGATATGACATGAGCGAAAAGCCACTTTTGATTAGCTAATAGTTTAGCATGCTAGCTTCCACTTGATGAAAACCATAGACTGTATATAAAGATGGATACCGTGGTAGCCCTCTTAAAATCAAGCCAAAACATCTTGATCTCCCCCTGGTGGCTGACTGCAGTATGGCATGTTATTCTAAGAGACTTTGGTCAAACTAAAAACTCAAAATGCACATCCAGTAAAAATGTGATTTCAAAACTGATTTCAGTCTATTTAGGTATGTTTTGTGAGACTGATTTGTGTCTAAATCATCTTTCTGATCCGTATGTTTTTATTATGTTTTTTGATGTTATAAAAACACAGGCAGCTCCTGTGACCGTGGGATTTTGGCTTTGCGATGCCCATCTTTATAGACAGTCTATGGTGGAAACAAACTAACAGTAACATATAACTGGAATAGGATACATGTCTCATATTGCCAGTAACTGATGGTGTTCCAGCCAGTAGTGCATTACAGAAGCCGACAATGAGTCTCCTAGCAACACCAACCACCAAACGTCAGTTAACTCCTGGAGATGCAAATGTCTGAATATGTTTATGTATTCATTCAAAATAAAAATGTCTCAGAGTTTCTTTACACAGACAAAGAGCAGATTTCAGATCTGAGGTTGACTTAAAGGATAGTGGATCTTTTGGAGAAAAATGATCCCAATATGATTGTGATGATTCATACACTTTCTCTGATCGATAGCGGTGACTCATTCATTTGAAGGTTTTCACAGCTTTCTGGCTTGCAGAGCTCAGTGTCAGCTTCTGCTTCATTCTGTTTTGGAACAACACTTCTTGCTACTTGGAGTCCCCCAAACTCTGTCACCCTCCACCCGTTCCCACTCCCACTGGCATTTCAACAGCTAAACAATGGAGGTTGGCTCTGGGAGAAAGCCACAAGAAACAGTGTTATTACCGTGTTGTGCATGCTGATACACTGCCTCCTTTTTTCAGACGTTTTGTGTTGGATCTCTAGTCTCATTAGGTAGCTAGGTAGCTCCTGGGAAACCAGATTCCAGTATTTATGTAAATTGTTTATGTAAATTATCTGTGCTGTTGGACTTCTTTCTGGCCACTATTACTGGCTGGGATAACTCATAGCTTTGTTAATGCAGCTTTAAAGAGCTCACACCAGCTATTTCAACAGTTTCAGTATTTTACATGGACCCAATAATCTCTTTTTTCTATTTATTGTTAACATTTACATTTCTCTCCCCTCATCTTATAAAACCATTTCCATTGGTCCTTAATTTCTGTCACGTAGCTACTAATACACAATAAGTGTCTGCTCTGTGTAGCTTTATTGCATGAAGTCTCCTCTGATTATTCTGTGAATCTTTTTACTGCCTTTGCACCTGCAATGCACCAACACCAGTACAGTAGATCTTGTCTCTTGTATTTTTATACCTGCTGCTAGATGGGGCCTGGATTGTTTTGGAACTTCCCTCCCAAGGCTGGCTGCACGGTTCCACAGAGCCTCCTGCAGACCATGTACGTAGGACTGGTGAAGCCACTGTGCCTCCCTACATAACGTACCATACCGTTACCACACAGGTCTCTCCTTTATCTGGCCTGTGTGGATTTTATCTATGGCATTTCCGTCCATCGTTCCATTTTGTCAACCAGTCAGTCCAGTGTTTCACATATTCATTCCGTAAGCAGGTCAAGGATGCCCAGTGCTGGAAAAATGCACAAATCCAATGAAAATTCATCATCTAGTCATTAAACAAACATGAACAAGACAGCAAGAGTATGAGCAGTCCATCTGTCATCTCACAAATGTCTACTAGGGAATCATTTTTAAACCACAACAGATACTGGAACAGATATCAGGAATTAGACTGGGAGCAAAGCCAGACCCTGAAACAGAAAAATTCCCTCGACAACATTTGGCGGCAACCTGTTCCAGGTGACACACTGTGTTGTAGAAACGATTCCAGCATGAGCGGCGCGCTCCTTTTTCACATTTTCATCTCGTAAATGTGGACGTTATTACACATATCGCAGCTATTGAAGATTTTGCTCTCGAAATAAATCTGGGCACAAAATCACAATAATTAACAAGGAATGCGTGAGTTTTACAAAGCAACTTGAAAATGCTACGATAACAGCTTATGAGGTGTAATTACTCCTTTTCCCTTTTCAAAATGAAATTCATATGTAGCAAATACTTTCTTCAACTATTTGAGAGCCACTGTATGTCAGTTACAACTAGGGATGTGCTGATATATCGGCCGCACATCGGTATCAGTATCAGCAAATAAGATGACCTCTACCCAATGGTAGTGGCTGATATTTATTAGTTGTTATATTAAAGGATTTTTCAAAAATTTGTGTGGTTGAATTTGTGCTCATTTAAACATAATGTGATGAAGGCCTTAAAGACTATAGGTTAACTTAACAGTTAAGTTAACCTATATCATGAAGATGAAGTAAACAGAAAAATACATCGATATCAGCATTGGCTGTCAAATTGTCATTTTAAATATCGTATTGGTATCGGCCCAGAATTTTGCAATCGGTCCATCCTCAGTCACAAACCTTTAAGATAAACACAAAGCAAAATAGATACTTCCACCAGTCGTAATCTTTAAAAGGCCAACATTCTTGATACTGAATGATCGAGTGATCATCATATATCACTGTATGACCTGTTAACAAGCTGCTGTTGAAGCTGTAATTTCACACCGATGTTACTCCACGTCAACTGAACCATCCCCATGAACACAAAGCCATCTCTATCTGCTGTTAAAGGGCATGCTTGAAATCTTGCATGGGATGTCAACTTTTCCATCCAAAAAAAAAACAGACCTCAGAGGAGAAATCTGGTCTTTGACCATGGTCGATAGCGCTGTTTGGTCAAGTTTGTCTGGTGATGTAATAAGATTCTGTCAGTAAACATTTTAGCCCTTGAGGTTAGTTAGCTCACTAGCATAATACTGTTGACCTATATTAAAACTGACAGTGAAAATCTCATCTTTAGTTCTTGTTTAAGAACATACACTGTGCCTAGATCACGTCTCCCCCAACCATGTTTTCATCCACGCTTATTTAGTCTTGTGCTTTGTTTTCTTCACTGCAAAGCTAGCTCAGGATGGTCTTCTTTTTCTCCCTCCTTTTTCTCTTTTATAACAGGTGGCATCCAGTGTTAAATTACATTACCGTCACCTGTTATGTATGAGTGTGGATCAGAGTTAATATCCCATTAACTAAAAAGCTCAGAACAGAAAAAAACAAACTGTGACTCTGATGAGGGCCTAAAGTGTTTTGGAAGTTGACACAGTTTTTAGTGAAAATACATCATCACTAGATTATGTTACAAGTAAAATTCAAAATGCGCCCCCATTTTTACTCAGCTATTTTTATGCATGTATTTGTTTTATGTTCTGCTAAGAGCACAGAGATGAAGTTATGCTGTTTTACATTATGTATAGTGTGTATGTACAGTGGCACGATATACAAACTCCATTTCCATAGAAGTAAAATGAAACAAACATGTATTTCTGTGATTCAATAATTCGTTTGAACCTTTGTTTAAATGAAAAGATTTTCCATGTTGTCACCGAGCAGTTAATTGTTTTTTTTAATAAAATAAACAAATGTAGATTTCAGTGCCTGCAACATACTCATAAAAAGTTGGGATACAGACAAAATAAGACAAAAAAGTTTAAAGTATATACAAGTTAACACTGTTGTGTCAGATTCCACATTTATTAACTGGTAACAGGTGAAGGATCATGATTGGACATAAAAGGAGCATCAACCAAAGACTTAGTTTTTACAATGATCGGTCATGACTCAACACATTGAGACAAACTTCATGAGAGAATTGTCAATCAGTTCAAAAAGAATATTTATATTATTGAAATTATTTAATTATGGTCTTTCATCATCTACAAGGAGTCTGGGAATCTCAGTGTGTAAAGCCCAAGGGTGGAAATCACTGCTGAATGTGTGTGACCTTTGACCTCTCAGGAGACACTGTAAGAGAAACCATCATGTTACCATGATGAATGTAGACACATGGGCTCAGGAGGACTTTGGAACACTCTTGTCACTTAACACAGTCCATCACCCAGAAATACAACCCGAAACTGTTTTACACAAGGAGGAAGAACTAGATCAATTCTGTGCAGAAACGAGTTCTCTGGACCTGAGCTCATCTCAGATGAACCGAAAGACAGTGAAGCATGTTATACATGTCAAAGATGAAACAGACCATCCAGACTGTTATCAGTGAAAGGTGTAAAAGCAGCATCTGTGATGGTCTGGGGCTGCATCAGTGTCCATATGTCTGACCTGCATATGTGTGAAGGTACCATCCATGTGAAGACATAGATTGAATTTTACACAGACATATGCTGACATCAAGTGCAAAACTGAAATGAAGTTGCATTTTATTTTAAAGGAACCTAAAATCTGGCCTTTCTACCATCACATATCTGGTGCTTGTTCTGGGCTGGTGCTAATGCTGGTCCAGAGTTGGTTCAACTTGTGGACCTTCTATGAACCAATTTGCTTTTTCACAAGGTACAGAGTCACCACAGAACCACAACATAATGGCACAGTATACCATAGCCATCAATGGCAATGTTAGAAAAAGCATGTTAACGTTTGCTATTGTTACCAAGCTAGCCAGCAAAAGTTCTGTTCATAAGTATAAGTTATATTATTCAAGCAAGAATGTAGTTGTTTAACCTTCAAACCTGTGGTCAAGATGGAACCGACTTGAAAATTTGCTTCAACTTTTTCGGAAATGTCCGGTAACACTAGCCACTGCCATTAGTGCCGAAAAGTTAGCCAGCCCCAGATGGGTGTTTTTATAGAGCAGCTGCTCTGGAACCACTTTTTCTTAGCCAAGAGCTGGTTTTTTGGCTGTCGAAACACAAAGAACTGGTACGAAATGTAGCACCAGTTCCGAATTGGCCCTGGAACGGCCTCGGTGGAAGAGGGGTAAAAGTGGATTCATGCCGGAGCCGCCATTTTTATAAGGTTGCTTTAGTTATGAGAAAACTTGCTGAAAACTTGGAGGTGCAAATTGGTTTAAGAGAGTGTTGATGTAGAATAAAATGATGAATATACCAATTGATGTATTGATCCTACACCAGTCTTAGAGCTCCCTGACTACAACATTAACCCACATAACAAGCCATCTCCCAGTCAGACTTGTGCACTGGACAAAATCCCTAAACGCTGTGTTGCATTTTTCAGACTTGATGTGATGTGACAGGACAAATCTTAGATAACTCTTACTCGTCTTGATTAGTACTGGAGCGTAACAGCATGCCCTGTCATCACACATAACACACACACATTCTTTTTCCTCAGTGTGTGTTATCTATTACTGTCACCCATCAGTTCTGAAATGCCAGCCTGGGTGCTGACTGTCCTGTGTTACTGTGTGAGTCAGGTTTGAAGGAACTGCATGATCCACACATCTTTGCATGCATATCATTACTACTTTAAGGGGCCTCAGTGTGTATGCGGTCCACTTTCATCTTCAACTTACCCACTCCTACAAAATGTACAAGAACTATAACCCTGATAAATGTGTCCTAAGTTGTCAATAAAGGCACTAGCTCTACACATTAATGTATTAAAGAGTCAGAAATATTCCTCGTGTTTATATGGGTGTGTGGCTGAGGCAAACGTCATGGTCTGTATGTGTCCAGAGGCAGAGCGGATGTCATGATGTGTTAATGAAGGGCTACCATTCATTAAGTGGATGCTGCTGACATATTGGTTATTGAATGTCTGTTTCATGCTGCTCTTTGGTCACTAATGGAGGACTTGTATTAAAATGGAGGCTGGCACACCAGGGGCAACAGCTTCAGCTAATGTGTGGAAACACAGTTTCGTGAATTGCCCTCAGGACCATTTGTTATGTATGATAAGACTAAATGCCAACCCTTGTGCTTTGATTATTGGTTTTCTTTGGGCAGAGCAACAATAACGCCTGCCATGTCTGGTTTAAACCAGTAAAATAAATTGTACATATGCTTCCTTAAAATTTCTTCAAATTCACCTCTGCTTTACAGACAGACTCTACAGAGCAGCAACAAGACTCTTATTAGGAATTAGATGAAGTGCAGTTAATTTAAAGTGCTTGGGTAAAACCAAGGAGCAACAAGCATTGCATGAAATTGAATGTACAAGTATCTTGTGTGTAAAACCACTGATGGCCACTAGATGCCAGCTTCAAAGAAGCATGACACCAATTAACTTCCAATTAACTTCTCTATAGAAATACAAGTCAAAAAACTTTCAGGACTCATTCTGGTCTCCTTTGCGTGTACTGGTGGTCCTTTTTAGAGCCAATAGAAGCTTTAATGTCTGTCGTGTCGGGTTTGATTGACATGTGTGATTGACAGCTCGGTCGTCTGCTGAGTCAGACTTCTGAGCTTCTGTTTATTGAATGAAACATTCCTGACAGACAGCTCGACTGTAGTTGTGGTTAAGGAGTTACACAATGAAGATGGTTACACGATTTTGTTACGCAAATGTTTGCATATGTTTACCTTCACCCTATTGTCCACTTCTGATTCAAAACGCCAACATGGTGACGGCAAAGTACCAAACTCAAGGCTTCAAAAAGGTAGGTCAGATCAGTTTGAGGTCAGAAAGCTGACTACTTGTGCCAAAGTATGCCAAGATTTATCTTTACTGTTAAGGCTCATATCTCATAGCTTCCTTTGGCATTTATGTTTTTTTTTGTGTGTTTTACACTAATGAAGCTCCCTTTTGCTTTTACGTCATAAATGGTATTACCTAATTAGTAAGTAGTTGAACATGCTGACTAAGATTTAACACAACAACAGATAAAAAAACTGCAGCAGTAACCTGATCTTGACAAATAGATCTCTGGAAACTGTATTTATATATAACTTAAGTGTTCACAGCTTAATTGATAACATAATAATCAATCATTTATAAATCCTTCATTAGGGTAATGTTGAATACTGTAAAGTGGCACCAATATTTTTAATATATTTGCACATATACAAGAAAATCAAGCAAACTTATTCTAGTAGTTAGTAGTATTTGAAGTGAATTGAACTGATTAAGCTAATGCAAAAATGCATTGTTTTTACTCTTTAAGTCACCCCAGCACCCGGGCCTTGACAAACCTATTTTTAACATTTCTCTTCAGTGTCTTTGTGTAAGTTTGACAGGTTTGCTCTCTTGTTTTGTGAAATGAATTCCAGACAAAATTCAAGGCTGTAAACTAGAAGACTTTAAGTAAAAAAGATGGCAAAGTTACAAACCCCCTTAGGGGGTCCAGGCCCATCCTAGAATAAATTAATGTTACTGCTAATGTAATGTCATTAATTTCAGTGATGTGTTTGACTTTGAAACCCACCTTTCTGAATTTATGTGGTCTGAATTTCAAAATGTTTCATTAAAAACTGTAGCCTAGGCAGTACATTCACACTTATTTTGAGCTTTAAATATTTAGAAATTATTTGTTGTTCATTTTATGTTGTATGATTAAATACAACATAAAATCTCAAAACATCCTCAGATCAAATCTCAGATCTCACTTAATTTCACCAAAAGGTGAGGAGTTACATTTCTAAAAATTACATTCCATGACTTTACAAAACTTTCAACAATTTTAGCTAATTTCATGACTTTTCCAGGCCTGGGAAATCATATTTTAAAATGCCATCATTTTTCCAGGTTTTTCATAAAAGTGGGAATCCTGTATTGGGGAAGTAAATTGTTTTGAACTTGTTTTTAACACTTTAATTTCTGGACGTCATTACATCTTTCATGTCATTTATTATGGATTCCCAACAATATATTTGATCAAAATCTATTCTCAAATTCTTCTGGGGAAGGCTACCCTTTGTCCTTCTACATGATAAGGTTTCCACTCCTGATTTCAGTAAGAAATCAAATGCAGGCCACTTTTGAAACACAGGTTCATGGTCCTTTATAATAAAACCATGTGTCCCTGAAGGAAGCGACTGTGGTTTGCTCAGGAAACCATTCACCCTCTCGGTGTGCTCCACTGAGCTTTGGTCCTTGACATCTGGTTCTCCATTCGGTTCAGGAAGGTGTCCGGTGCTGCTGGTAGCTCACACTGTCTGCCCGTCTGCCCTGTTGGCACCTGCCCTGCAGCCCTGTGGACCGGCCATAGAAACATATCTACTAGAATGGACACTTGGTTTCATTTTTTAGTGCGACTGCTGCTTGATCCAACTGTGCCATTCAGCAAGGGCCAAATGAAGTAAGGCGTGGTGTGTTCACTGCTGGTGTCTATGGCTAAGATGTAGTACTGAGCTATGTCTGATGGCCTTAGGATGCTGTTCATTAAATTCAAAACTCTAGTACTGAGAGGTATATGTGACCTATTTTCAGCTTGAATTCCAGCTTTTCCAATTCCAGAGTCTTTAGCTGAGTTCATATATAGGCAGAGGTTGGTCTGTAAATGGTAGTGACAGAAGCTGATTATTCCACTATATTGTGCAAGCAGGACACTATGAGTGGGCTGACAAAGATGAACCTAAGATTCATTCTAATCAGAGTTTAAAGTCAGTGTAAAGCAGGAAGAAATATATGGTTTGAGTCAGTCACACCACGCAACAATTTGTTATTAAGTGATACTAAACACTAAGACATGTTTTTGAACTGTTAATGGAATCACTTAATTGTTGTAGGTGAAAACAGCTCAAGTCACCACTTCCTGATTTAAAATCTTCTTGAGCCTTCACACCTTCATGAGGAAACTGAGTCGAACATTTACGACGACTCTACATCATGGAATTTGTATTAAAAAAATCAAATGAATCGAATCTAATGCCTCATTCACTGTGAAGCTGTTTTATCGCTCTATTCAGAACCACCAGACTCCCACGGGCGCATTGATTTTACCCCGTAAAGCTGCTGCCTAGCTAATTTGTTTGCTGGTTTTAATCCAAAATAATATATTAAAATAACATATTAAAACACAGTGACACAACAACACAGGCTATAGAATTGTGCTTTTTGTCTGGGAATTCTGGTTTGGTTTAAGGGCTTCAGTTCCTTGTGTCCCTGTATGACGGCACAAAAAAGTGGCAAAAATATTCCAAATATAGTGCACACT
>JAPQRN010000022.1:884596-909775 GCA_037367275.1 Coranthus polyacanthus
TTAAGGGCTTCAGTTCCTTGTGTCCCTGTATGACGGCACAAAAAAGTGGCAAAAATATTCCAAATATAGTGCACACTTTTCTCATATGGTAAAACAAAAACACAAAACTGGACCCCAGACAGCACTTAAACCTCCTTAAAACATAGGGAAAACTCATTCTAAAAGTATGAGCATAAATGCTGCTATCAGTGCCTCTCTCTTCTCTGGCAAGGTTTTCTAAAACATTTAGAGATTTGAGAAAGAGCCACGTGAATTATGTTCTTCCAAACCCAACGAAGAAATCTTCATGTCTTTATAGTTCTGTAATTGTTTCTGCCACAAAGTCTGAAAAATGGCCCCATGGTGATTCCTCTGTCAGCAAGCTGAAAGTCGATTAGCATTCGTCTGAAATCTTAGTCCATCACACATATCAGTTATGATTTATAACAAAAAAAAAGGCATTGCTGATATGGATGTGCTGAAGTGCAGTCCAGTAGACCCTGGGCTTTGCACTTTTTGAATTCAAGTTGTGCGCTGCTGCTCATCTACAGGCACTCCTGTCACCAATCCCCAAATGAGCAGTTCCTGTGCGGATCTTGCTTAGGCAGTTTGTAAGTGTGGCACATGGTAAAATATTCCCTCCTGCAGCTTCAGTTTCTGAAAAAAGTGAGAAAAAAGAGTTAAAACTACATCTCACAGACAAATATTGTACTTTGGTCTATTACTATTATTATTGGTCTGCTGCATTCATCTGAGAGCTTTAGTAACTAGTTACTTTTGACATTAAAAAACATACGATATATGATATGATGCAGTGCTGTAGTAGTAATCTATCCAGTAGTGTACAAACAATCTAAAACTGGCTCCACATGAATCAACTACAATAGTAAAATCACTAAAAAAAAGACTTGAATATTAGTGTCAATAGTGTCAATGGGAGTCAATTAAAAGCCAGGTCTCTGATAAAGGTAGTGGTCGAAACCAACAAATAAAGGCCAGCCTGGTAAAAAAATAATATGGCTAAACATTGTGTAATATTCTGCAGGTTAATCACAATGTACACTTCTATTGCTATATTTAAATCAATTCAACAATCTAATGCTGCTATTTTCAATTCTTTGTTGTTGTAGATGACTCATCTGAAGTGTTATTATCTGATCTCAGTCACTGCAGGTATGTGAATTAATATCAAAGACTAACTGTAGTATGTAGAAACTTAGAAGCACTGCAGAAAGGCAACGCTTACAAAATAAAACCCGTACTTGGAAATTAATGGTTTCTATTCACTGAAACGTTAGAGGGCTTTTAATTTGAAATGTTTAAGGAAATGTTGATTTTGTATTAAAAGCACAATGTGGTGCTTTTAACAGCACAAATGGGAGTGGATGAAAAAGAGGTTTTGTACTAAATATGATCCATTCTACTTATTAAAGAGAAGAAATGTAACTGCACAACAGCAGTAATTCACTGTACATGTTGAATTAACAGCCACTAGTCGAGGCTGATGTCTCGTTTTCTTACAGAAAGGGTCACATAAAAGGGGTGGAATGAATAAGAGAAGGATACGCAGTGACTGATAAAACCAATCACACAGCAAATGCCTCTGTCTGCTTCATTGTTTCTAAACTTTGGGCTTGTGTTATAATGTGGACTGACAAAAATGCAGCAGTTGCCGTCACCTGCGTTTTCAAAAGTTTGGGAGGTTAAAACACAGGAGTAGTGTGGACAATAAGTTTAAGTACAGCTATATTAAAACAAATACGTATTAGTGTGGACATAGTGTAGACATCACGTGCATACCCTCTATTTCTTAGACTTAGACTGGTATTTCTCTATACTGTTGGTGATAGAACGTGCTTTATTCAATATACACCACAAGAAAGTTCTTACTGTAATTTCCCTCAGGAACAGCAGTCCACAAGGTGAACTGTGCACTGATGCAGTCGTGCGTCATCTGCCCTCCAGGTGCCCTCCTACACTGACTGGACAAATATAGAAAACAGCTAAATCAGCATTTAGGAAGCCATCAACAAGGCTTTAACATTAAACACCAACAACAGGCTCTGGTTTGTTGAGAAAAGTCTGTGCTCCTCTCATCATCTCATGGAATTCAATTGATATCCACAGAAGCATAAATCAGAGGAGGCACTCTGGATGAAATTGTCAGTTTGACTATTGAGCTACTAATTTCACAGAACGTTGGAGATAACGGCTAAAGGCGAGCGCATATGTTGCCTCAGCTTATATTTTGGAAGTGCATAAAGCTGCAGGTTTTTATTATTAGTACAAGTTGTCTTATCAGACTTTGCTCACTCCCTGCAAATTTGCTGAGCCAAGTCCGAGCTGTAAAGAGCCAATGAACTCAGCCTTTTCGTGATTACCAAAAAAAAAAAAGAAGACGGAGAAAACGACCACCTGAGCACCGCTAACCTCCACAGCATCACTCAACATGGAATTAATGAGGCGGGGGAACTATATCCAAACCCGAACATGAGTGGGCTTTACTTTAATCACCGCTCACACCTCGGGCAGTGCCAGCTCTTCATCCACCCAGCACAGTCCTTCAAAGCTGCCAACATATTTTAGGAAAGGTATCAGAGCAGTTGAGTTCTGTGCACAATTATTCTTGGCATACATGTTGTTGTTTAAAGTTCAAACGTAGCCTGGTTTTAAGTGAATTTCTAACATAGGACATAGTTCACCCTCTACCAACATTGTATCCCTGGAATCAACTGTGGTGTTATGGTTGGAACCACTGGAGCTGATCCAGTGGTTCCAATGCTGGTCTGCCTTTCCCAAAGTGACAAAATTGTTTTTTTTTTGGGGTCTCGAACGGAAAATATTTGGGAACCACTGCACCAGGGGTTCACGTGGTGTCTTCTAAGTAGAGTAAACTCCCAACCCCCATCACCTATGGGAACAAGGGGACTCCCAAACCCTCATGAAGGTGTCCACACATTTAGTGGATGCAGTAGACCTTCAAGACAAAGCTCTAGTGAATATAGAACTTGATGTACGGTACGTTGAGTTGAAATATTTAAAGAAAGCATATTGTATTCTATAAATAATAATTCTTATAATGACTTATATTAATAATACTAAATTGTGAAAATAAAAGAGAAAAAGAAAAATAGCAGTAAACTAATATACATTAGTTTACTTTAACATAAATAGCTTTCTTGCTTTCTTGCTCAGCTCCAGCTTACAGTCATTTCTTTTTGGAGACATCTCGTTTTTACCTTCCAAAAACCATCTCCACAAGCGACCGGATGCTGCTCAGTCTGGAATTGTATGTGTGCTGTTGAGGAGTGAGTGTGCCAGCGTCTGAAAAGGGCTTCACAAGCCAGTTCACCGATCAGGTCACCTCCCCATGACATGTCTGACACAAGTGCAGATTTACTCGAATGACTCCCTGGAGCTGGAAATCTGGAACGATGGTGTCCCACCAGTGGAGCGGCCATTGGCGTGGCCATATAACAGGTCACCTCCACTTTGACAAAATTAGTCTTCAGTTGCTTGTGAACTGAAGAACGATGAATGAAATGAAGGGATGAACTCAGAGAAGTGTCCTATAACTCTAAATCAAATGAGTTCATTATTTGTTGTCCACTTCAAGTGTCTAGTTGACCTGACATTGACTAAGGTGTTGTACAGTCTGATGGCAGCGTGGATGAAGGGTCTTCTCTATGTACAGTAGGTGGGTCACATGGAGACCTACAAAACCTGTTTTGCTTTTAAAGTGAGTATACATGAAATAATCTTGAAATGTTAAACTTGATGCTTGATACATATAGTATTTCAGACATCTTTCCTTCAGTAGAATGCAGTGTCAATGAATAAGAAGTATATATTTGAGTTCCCAAGCTTTGTTAAAAAAAAAGTGCCACCCATCAGTGTGTTAACCCTCAAAGACGTTTTTTGCGACCTCGGACTGTCTTCTTGTTTTTTTAGGTTTTCTCATGTTTGCAGCAGTCCTACATGTCATATATAGGTAGATAACTTCATTGTCACAGACTACAACTAAATGAAATAGCTTTCCTGTCAGTGCATTCACACATCAATCAACCACTGAAAATAGAAAACAAGCTGCTGTGTATGAATAAATGAGTATAAAATATGAATGAATTTAAACATGACCATCATTACATCATAGTCAGTGTTTGGTATTTGGTGTTCACTCCTCTTATGGCACTGGGGTAAAAATAGTTTTTCAGCCTGTTTGACCGTGAGTCAATGGACGTTAAGTGTCTGCCACAAGGTAACAGCTTGAAGAGACAATGTCCTGGGTGACATGAGTCTTTCACAACGTGTGCTGCTCTGCTGAGCAAGTCAAAGCCCTTCATTTTCACATTATCCTGGGCCTTTTTAAAAAACAAAAAAACACTGAAAAGCTTTACCTTTAATAAACATTTTAGACCAATTTTTATTTTAGTCATGGGCAGCGGTCTTAGTCTATAATCTCTATACGTCCAAAATCTCTATAATTATATTTCGGCTAATTTTTGTTGTAAAAACAGCATTAGTTTTCATTAACTATAACAGCCCTATGTACAGTAAGTCCAGTCAAACAGAAGCTTTGTAAGGCTTGTAAACAGTAAAGGAACTGAAATCAGGAAAATACACTCCTTCCTTGTGCAACTCTCTCCTCTGGGTCCAAATCTACAGACTAAATATAAATACAAGCGTCAGTGTTGAGACACGGAGTAGAGCAGTAGAGTCACGTCCAGGTCACGTCTGACACAATCTGATCAGTGATTGGTAATTACAGCTGTCAATCACTTATTTAACCCACCTACCTGCCTGAAAACACCTGTGATTGGACAAAATCTGGGCGTCGGGGTAGATTTTCTACAGCCTGAAAACACAGGCAAGGAGTACATGTAGAAGTCTGTTGTCCTCTCAGAACACTTGAATTACAATATGCTGGAAAGAAATTATGGAATTTTTACCCAATGATGCTAAAAAACTATTAAGTAGTGCAGCTTTAACGTGAGCCTCTCCCTGCACAGTGGCTACTGTAAAAAGCAGACATTGTGACCCGTCAGGGGGCGCTGCCCTCTAACACGTCCACTCTGATGCCACCACTGAGTGCTGCAACAAAAATAGAGCTCTGAGTGAGTGTGATTTCAAAAGTGTGAGCTCGCCAATATGTGCCCTGACACTCTACCTGTTTCCTTCCTCCTCTTTTTGTTTTTTACTTTGCTTTGTTTTACTTGAATAGTCCTGCTTTCTGTTACGAATATCCAAATGGAGCTCATAGTGTGAATGCGAAAGTACTTAGTCTTGAATCCCAAAATGAGGCTGTCTTTATTTCTGCTGAAAAGCTGACTCTGTGGATACAGCGTTAAAACACATTTCACAGATTTAAAGCTTTCATCTGACAGCGCTGACGAGGAAGCTTTTTATGCCGCAGCTGAGGATTTCAGTCTGCCGCTGATAGCTGATATTTAATATTTAATCCTTCAGTTAGACACTGATATCTCTGCTCTGGGAAGCTTCTCAGCCACAGAACAGTCCTCTAGACATTCAGCAGCTATAAATAATTAAAAGTTTCATTTCAAAGGAGCGTGGAAACAGCTGAGTTGCTGAGAGTGATTTCAACGTGATTCTTAGAGGACACTTGATTGCAGTGGTTCTGTTTTGTTTGAAGGTGTGTAAAACCATGTATGTGTGTTTTGCACACAGACCAACAGGTTGGATGATGGTGATGGGAGGGCTGATGTGTGGGAGTGGATGTCAGGCCATGTCAGTCACGATTAAAATCTCTGGTGTGCTCAACTGGAGGAAGCTCCTCCAGGAATCACATCCACTTAGTTCAGTAACAGTAACAATGCAAAGATGTCACGTCAACAGGAAGCAAACAAGACGGCAGATAGATTTAGGCGTAGACTGTTTTTATTTACTTAGACAGGTTGTTACGTGCAGTTGTATGATTTGAATTTCTGTTCTCGTGTGTTCCATGGCTTGGGTATACACGTCACATGCTGCACTGCCAAAGATAAAGCAACTTGAATAAAAAAGATACTTGTAATTGAAAATAATGCACAGTTTATGGATATCCAACATGTTTTAGTTTCACAGTCAAAGATATATGATAAAGAGTGAGTTAGGGTGTACTCACACCAAGCACTAGACCCCAAAGTCCAGTTGGTTTTGACCAGTTCAGGGTTCCTACAACATAAGGAACATATGGACGTGAATAACAATTATTTTTGAACATTGAGGCTTGAGACCCAAATAATGTATTTTCTGTCTCATTGGGACCAAGATGACAAAAATATGTCAAAAATGCTAACGTACACGCATCATGTTATGTCTTGATGTCTTTTGCATCGTTTTCATCTTTGTTACCTTGTTTTTCGTCTGCGTTTTATGTTTTCATCATTGTGTCATGTTTTTGTCTTGTTACGTTGTTTTCATCTTGTCACATCTTCATTTTTTGTCTTGTCTTCTACAACTGAGGTCATCCGCACTTCAAATGGCTTTGCTGAGGTCAACATTTATAAACTCTTGTTATCATATTATGTCTTGTACTCTGCAGATTGGCAACCAAATACAAAACAGCTCAGAGATAAAGTTCATCCTGTATCTCTGGCTCTGTTTATTGACCTGTTCTGTGTCATACTTTATGTACTTTAAAAACATTTTGGGAGTTTTTTTAGTATACGGTTTATATCCTGTATATAACCCCTTGTTCTCGTAAAGAATGTAAAAATGTTCTTGATGATTCTGTTGTAATTGGACATTTAATCAGATGTGATTTGTGGTGACTACCTAACCCTACTCATGATATAAAACTACTAGCAGCATAATCTATCATTGTAGAATTACATCTATAAAAACATTCAAAAACTTTCATTACATTTCCAAACAACGTGGTATATTTTATTCATTTAACACGTATCCTCTTACTAATGCAGGTGAGCTGAGGTACAGGTTCACAGTGCTACACTTAAAAAAACAACTGAACCACACACAAACATTGTTTCATACAGAAAGCCTATTACTGCAGGTGAAGAATGGTTTAACGGTCTTTTCACTGTCACTTCCTACACTGCCAATAAACTAGCCTGTTCAAATGCATGTGATGTTTACAACGGCTGTGCTTTTACACTTTACACACAGTTCTCGTCTGTATGAAGTCAATCCTCATTTCTTTTTTGTTTCCTGGCTGAAGTGATGCATTAGTCTTTTTGTGCCCTTGTCGTTTGCACTTCACCCTTCACTCCATCTTTGCAGACTCATGCAGGAGTATGCATGAGGAAGAAGAGTGGGAGGAAGAGAGATCATCCACAGTCCTCAGAGTGCTGTTATCCTCTTTGAAGTGTGGCAGCCATACGTCTAAATGACACACCTGAGGACAGTCGGTAACCTTGTTGTCTGACCGAGCTGGAGTAGAGACTAGGTTGGAATCGTTGAGGAAGCACATTCTCTGGTGTATTGATCAAATTATAGAAATATGTAAAAGGAAAGGAAGACATTCAATGGAACACTTCCACACCAAAGTCTCAGGTTAGGTACTTGATTGCACAAGTTATGCATAAGTTCAAACATATTTCCTGGTTTGAATGTTATCTCTAACTGAGGACATTTTATTTTGCACCAGCTGGAGTAGTTCCAGAGTACGCATAAGTTACAACTGAAATCTTATTAGGAGTAAGCCATCTGTAAAATATCTATCAATCTAACATCAGCATAACATTACACTACGTTATAGTGTTAGCCAAGATGGTAAATTCACTAAATTTGACATTAGACACTAATGTTATAGTGATGGAAATGCAAATGCCCCTTTTGTATTAACAGCTTCTACTTTATAGCAGTTTACAGTTATATTCATGGTGATAGCCTAAAGTCTAAAGGCTATTATTATGTTACAGTTTCTGCCTAATAATAGGATACCGTTATATTATCTTGTAGTTCACGGTGTCTCTGGTTGACTGTTATTTTGCTCTAGGTGTCGATTAATGTACCATTTCATTGCTGTTTGGTGATCGATGTTAGCTATTTTTTGCAATCATCCAGCTATTGTGTATTAAAGTCTTCAAATATAATTGTTACATGGCTAGCAAAGCTGCTAATGTGACTTAAGGCATTACAAGACCCTGATGACCATGTGTCCAACGTTGGCATGTTGTTAATTTGCCTAATTTTTTTAACTCTTCCGTTGTTTTTTTGTCTTTGGTTTTAATGGCAATAGCCTTGTGTAACTTCCTGTGATTGGTTCAAATGTCTGACATTTCCAAAAAGTGTTTTCACCCTTTAAATAAACCAAACCATGGCTCAGTTTGATCCGTACAGAGACCACTTCTTTTGGTTTCACAGCTGCAAATTTGGTCCGAATCAAACTGGAAAGTCCAGACCAAAGGACGTAGGCGTGAAACTGACCTGAATTTGACATTAGACACTGTTATAGTGTTGGCGAGTCAATCTGTAGGGTTAGACAACTGGTATGGGCTACTGTCTGCTGTCTGTTAGAACACTGGAATTTCATCTCCCACATAAAAGGGACTGTAATGTGACCCTATTGTAGTTGAAAGTTTCCCCACTCAGTGTCACTGCTGTTAGGTTGCACTAGCTGTACATTAAAATTGTATAGTCACCACCTAATTATAATGTTTGCTCAAGTTAACGTACCTTTTTGGTTTTGTTTGATGATCAACATTTAGCGTTTTGCTAGTGC
Organism: Coranthus polyacanthus; assembly: GCA_037367275.1. NCBI lineage: Eukaryota > Metazoa > Chordata > Actinopteri > Kurtiformes > Apogonidae > Coranthus > Coranthus polyacanthus. The sequence continues at coordinate 893,259 of JAPQRN010000022.1, forward strand.
ATTTCAAAGTATTCAAAGACAATTATTATAGGATCTGCCCAATAATAGGATATCATTAGAATGTGTTGTCCTAGTTTACGCATCTGTTTTTTGCACAGCCTCTTTGCTAGTGCGTAGCAAAGTGCCTAAAGACAATTGGGCACAAAGTAATAAACACTGCATTATGCACACTGCGGTGCTTGATGTTTTGGTGTCATTGGGCAAAAATTCAGTAATTTCCTTTCAGCATATTGTAATTCAAGTGGTCTGAGAGGAAACAAGAGTTCAACCTCCTTCTCTGAACTCCTATCCTGTGACAGGAGGTTTTGTCCGCTCATAGATGTTTTCAGATAGGTCAGGGTTAAATCAACTAGAATTCCTGATTGTTGTTCAGATTGTGTCAGATGTGACTCTACTGCTCTACTCTCTCCACACAGAAGCTTGGAAAAATGGCTGGTGTCAGGTCATCTATAGATTTAATCTGGTGTTTTTTCCCCCTGATTTTTGGCTCCTGCATCTTTTCACTGAGTGCAGTGAATCTGTCATTTTCAATACTGTGATTAGTTTGAACTTGGTTTGGACAGATTAGGTAAGACAGATGTTACTGTCTGTCTCTGTGGTGCAACTCAACATCAACACAGCTTTAGTGTTAAACAAACTAACTGCAATATATCATTTAGTGCAGTTACTTCTCTCTTAACTTTAGAGAGAACCACTTTTCCAGTAAAAAAAAAAAACCTGCCTTCTGCCCTGTTTTCTGTTATTTTTTTCTCTTCCTGTCTTCTTTGTCCCTCCTGCTGTCCCACACTGTCCCCTTTTCCCTTCCTCTCTGCCTCTGTCTTTTTCTGCTGTCCCAGTTTCCAGGTATCGATTCAGTGATTGTACATAGATGTGATCTTCACCACCACATGACTGTGCCATTGATTTCCTGTCTGACAGGAAGCTTCTCTCTGAGCCTCTTTACTCTCCCTGCATCCCTTAAAATACTTAGATGTCAGTGGATGACTGTCCTTCCATGCTGATGGAAGGACAGATAGTGCTCAGATGGTGTCATTCATTCATATAGCAGAGACACGTACATAAGAATATTTGAGTTGCATTCTAATCTTTTGTGAGAGTAATTTCTTAAATGAAAGCATTCCTTTTTACTAAAGTTGTCTTCTACTGGGAAATAGTTACTTTGAATTCGTCGTTTCATGCCGTTATGGAAAAGTGAAGCTTCTTTTCCAAGCTTCTGTGTTGAGACACAGAGTAGAGCAGTAGAGTCACGTCCAGGTCACGTCTGACACAATCTGATCAGCGATCTGTAATTACAGCTGTCAATCACTTATTTAGCCCACCTACCGGCCTGAAAACACCTGTGATTGGACAAAATCTGGGCGTCGGGGTAGATTTCCTACTGCTTGGAAACAGAGGCAAGGAGTACATGAAGAAGTCTGTTGTCCTCTCAGAACACTTGAATTACAATATGCTGGAAGGAAATTATGGAACTTTTACCCAATGATGCTAAAAGACTATCAAGCACTGCAGCTTTAAAACTTTAAGTCATAATTTCCCAAATGAAACGCTATATTACTATTTTTTAGGCGAGAATATAGTTGTTCTCTGTGGTCGATTTATCTAGATAGAGCTCAGAAATTAGTTCCAATGTTTTCTGTGATTTCCAGCTAGCTTGGATGACGTGCATATGTACTGACACATTGATGATTCTGGATCAACCAATCTGTCACGTACGTCGCGTATAGTATCGCATCAGCTCACTTGGAACCTCAACGGAGGTGGTACTAGAAATAGTATCTGATGGTCCCTGCTCTCCCACAATGGAAATGCTGATACCGGCAGCAGGAAAGCGGCATTAGTTCACTTGTTGCTCATTTGATCACATTGTATTTACAGATGTGATAAGGCTGCATTATCATGAGTGAGTAGGACAGAGAGCGAATATGTCATTTGCTCCATAACTGCAGAAATAAAGAACAGCTAATGGTATGCACTGAAATGTTAATGACTTGAACTTGTTTGCAGCAAGCTATTAAAAGCTGTGTTTGGTTTGCAACCTAAAAACAGCACAGTTTAATATATTCGAATCAAGTTCTCTGAAATGTCACCTACTCACTATGATTCAGAACAACCAAGTGAAAATATGAGCTACTTTTGTTAAATTACTAGGAGGAATTGAAACCAGAGAAAATGAAAAGACGACCATTTACCTCAGTAGGTTTCATCTGGGCCACATTTTGCATGTGTGGTTTCAAGCAACTGTAATGTTGAAAGCGACGGCATGTTTTCTAAAAGCACGGATGAGATCATAGGTTGTTTTGAACGCAGGGATCATTGCATCTGCCATTGGGCTGAGCATTTCAAAGACCTACACAAACCTACCTTTAATCTGTCCTCAGAAGACAATACAAATGATTTCATATGACCTCATAGTAAATGAAGAGGAGGAAGATGAGAAAACAAAGAGAAAGGCAGAGAGAATGGTTACTATGCTGCGACTGTGAGAGGTATAATTTGGCAAGCTCTATTTGTGAATGGAGAACAAAACAGGGCATTATGTGCTATTTATAACAGAGATAACAGAGAGGGAAGTGCAATAATGCATCATCCAAGGTATCGACACTATGTGAAATGAAAATTGAGGAACAAAGAAACAAATAGAAACAGATCAAAGCAGTGTGATAACATATATGTGTAATTTTGACAAGATGGTGGGAAAATAAATGTGTGTAATGTGGGAAAAAAACAAACATGAGAAGGTGAGCCAGACCTGATGGGACTAAGCTGGGTTGTCATAGCAACCATGTCTGGGAAGAAATAAAAAGAACCAAAAAAACAAAAAAAAAACCTAAGGAAGGGGAGAAAAGAAAAGAGGACAGGTCCAATTTGTTCTCTTCAACAAACTGCTGTGAAAGCAGACTATTTTCTCCCTGAACTAGAAAAAAACCCACTTTGCTCAGGAAGAAAAATCTCTTCTTGGCTACGTTCCTTTGCTAAACAGAGGACACAGAGGAAAACAGACTGGTAAATAACTTCTCACCCACCGACACTTTGGCTGCGTCACCACAGTCGGTTCAGGGATAAGGAGAGGCTTTGAAGTTGGGCCCTCCACTGTGAAGAGTGGACCGTCATGGCCACATTCCACACTGTTCAACTCAGTGGCTTTACCAGCGCCGCTGTTTAACCACATACGAATATGAAAAAGAAACAAATGAGCCATGTTGTATGCAGTGTACTGTGGTGGAGGAGAAATTGAAACATGAATAGGAGGCAAAATGTACTTAAGATGTAGTCCATCCATTTAAGTCTGACATGATGATGTAAAACTCATTTCTGGTGCCAAACAGTCAACAACTGTGAGGTACCAGTTAGTGTATTACTTACAGTAGATCATGGTCCGCACTGACAACGGCACAATCGGGTACTGAATACTGAAGCAAAGCAGACATTGAGTTTTTTGGTTGGTCCTCTTTAAGTGTCTAAAATACTGTTCATGTGTTATTAAACCTGGATTCCAAACCCAAAAATAGCATCTGTTTTTCTGAATGAAAAGCTGCTCTTTGGGGCCAAAGCCAAAGTAGTTCTGTGTTACTTCTATGTTATGTGGCCCATTGCACATGTGGACCAGAGCTGCTGCATACGTGGACTGGTGCTTCACCCAATGGCCGCTCAAACTGGACAGTGATGTCACAGATTTTCCAATCTATTTTTTTGGGGGGGCATTTAGATGATTGGAAATGTTTAAAACCTCTGTGTTTTAAAAGTTGATAAAGAGTCATTTCCGACCTTTGTTGCAGCTGTGGGTGTCCTGTCAGCAGTTTTACAGACATCTCTTTGATCATTGTGGTCTATAGCGGTCGTGTATGTGGTTCTAATAATAGTAATAATAATAATTTACTTTGTGCTCTGCTGTGTCTGTCTCCTAAGTGGGCCTGTGTTGACCTTATATTTATCTTAGATCTTATAAAAAGGGCTAACAACCAGAACACGTCGCGTGAAGATGTGATTCAACCTCAAATTCACCATACTCTGTATCAGTGATGAACTAGAGGCTTGAAATCAGGCTCCAAACCACAATCTGACACGCCGGCTAAAGTAACTTCTACCCACATTATTTAACATAAAAACAAATGTTGGTTTTAAAATGGTTAAGCTGGTTTTAAAATGCATGTGCTGAAATCTACAGGGAGTAGCAGCTACATGTCTTCGTAAGCTAACGCCATGTCTGACCTACAGCCTATGTGCCCGACGCATAACACACACAAACACGTCACACAATAAAAATATAGCTACCCAAAAGTTGCACTGTTTCAATATTAAAAATAAACATGAAATTACTCACCGTATCTGAAAAACAGATGACCACGACGCAGTGTGAAAACAGAAATCCCACAATGCTGCACAGTCAAGGTCGCAGTCATTTTCATTGCAATTGTCGTACACAAATAAATTCTTAAAAAAACATATACTGTGTAATTCACTGAGTATCTGTAAAATGATAAACATCTATATGACTCATTTAAATGCCCTTTGGATGATCATCAAATTCTATAAGTTGCTAATCTTTATTACACCATATATATGTTTGAATGATGATAAAATGCCACAGATTTGGTTAGATTCGAACCAGATACTGACTCCAGATATTTAGATATATAGCATGGGGTCATATTTGTATATTTGATTTGATGCATATACAACATAAGGGGACATCTAGACACAGTATACTATACTGTACTCCTATGGTACAATATCCCACTTGTCTACACAGTATCCTATAGATCCATAGCATATGACAATCACATCAAGTACCCACACTGTAAACACTGTGGATATGTGACAGATCAAGAACACTGTAAACAACTGGATGTTTCAAGACAGACTACAGGCTCTTTTGTCCAGTAAGATGTATGGACAAAGGTCAGTTTACAGGTCTGAGATGTCCAACAGGTGCTGATACCTACCTTTAAAGCTGCAGTGCGTGACTCTACTGCTCTACTTTGTGTCTCAACACGGAAGCTTGGAAAAGCAGCCTCACTTTTCCATAACGGCATGAGACGATGTCGGGTTATCTGTATTTATATTTAGTCTGTAGATTTGGACCCAGAGGAGAGAGCTGCACAAGGAAGGAGTGTATTTTCAAATTCTGGTCTTTTTTCCTCCTGATTTCAGCTCCTGCAGCTTTAATTCTACCAGATTAAACTACAAAATGTTAGTGTGTCTGACAAATTAGTAAATGTGATATATCCCCTTGTGTCACACCATAGATTTTTTTCTGATTATATACGGGTAGGTGTATTTCTATGTATCTCACACTATGTGCAGTTGCTTGAAAATCCATTGTCTTTCTGTATTCTGTCTGTAAACATTATGTGACAGATCCATAAACTTCTATACTATTCAGGGTTTCTTTTATTTTCATTTAGCAGCGGCAGCACACCACTGCAAGATTACTGCCACTGCTGCTTCAGAATTCACATTACACAACTGTGCAGAGGCTTTTAATTTGGTGACCTGTGGTGGGAGAGGGTTATGTAGATTTAACTAATGGCACTGTGTCTGTTAACTACCAATAACATGATATCAGGGTTGGAAAAGAGCGCCATCACCATGTTTTAGTCACACACTACCTTTGACCTTTGAGTTTTTTGCTTGTTTTCAGCCTCCCTCTGTAAACTCTGAGGAGTTTCCAACTCCTTTTAGCTCGTTTCCGAGTCGACCACGTTGACGTAAATGCTGTCAGCTCATCCTGTAGACAATGTCTGTCCTTCAAAATAAGACTATATGCTCTAAAAACTAGAGATAACATAATAAAAGCTTTCATTAAATGTGCTCATTATCACTAGTTGCTTAATTGTTTGTTACATTCTTGTGTAATTTCACTCACAAGTAACAGCTAAACTCAATTCAGCAATTATTTAAATAAACACACTAGAGAAAGGCGGTGAGAGAGAAATAAGCAACAGTCTAACGTAGCCAGATTTTTTTTGTAAATCCTTGGCAAAAAAACACTAGTAAATAATTTAATAATAACTTTGATTATTTTATTATTCTTCGAGTCACCAGTGGGTACATGAAGTGGGTGAAGTACATATACAGTATGTGCTGACAGTAATGTAAATATTAGTATCATATTATTTAGCCACTTCATCATTTTATGAGACCACATGTTTTACGATATGTTGTTAAGGGCCTAGGTGTTTACATTTTTGACTTGAAAGTGGTTTTAGATCATTTCTTGGACTGTGATTGATGTAAATCTTCCTGGGACATCTTGCTATGGTTAAGGACAAATAATGGACAACACAGTACTTAGAGACACTTGATCAGTTTTAAATACCTCTTACTAAAGAAACTACTGCAACGAGGCAAAGCATTAAATCTGAGGACAGCCGCGGTATCATTCCACCAGCAGCGGTGGCGTCATGAGGCCAAATATAGCCAGTGTAATGCAATGGTAATTGATTTCATAACCAGCTGTCTTACATAAGCATGTCAGAGCGAATAGAGATGGTGAGAAAAAAAGAGATGAGACAGGATAGAATGAGTAGACACAAGAGAGTGACGGGATAAGATAGCGTGAAAGAGAGAGTATGGAAGAATGGAAACGATGGAGAGGGTTGAACAGAGACATGCTGGAGTAGAAAGATGTCAAAGCAGAGCGAGAAGACGAGATGAAAGGCTGTAGGACAGTAAGGGAGGGATGAGGATGAGGAGGTGGTGAATTAGAAAAATAGAAAAACAAAAGAAGCAGCAAGCGAGAGTAAGACGAGCAGAGATTTAACAGCAGACAGAACGCCTTGAAAGAACTAACTCATGCCTTAGGTTATGAATGGCTGGTTTTTATGTAGTTTTGAAATGCACTGAACTGACAATTATTTAGTTTGAACTATTAATTATAATTGTCCCTATGGCTTTTATATTAAAGAAAAGTACCTGGGACAAAAGAACAACTTCAGTTCCAGCAACAGCTCAAATGTTGATCATTTTTCCACTTGGTTTCTACTGTTTTATACGACAGTTGAATGTTAGCTTGTATGCTACCTGTCCTGCACCAAATGGCTGACGATGTTAGCTACTAGCTAGCTGTATTGTGTAGCATTTAACAGCTAAAGAGTTGGGTATTTTTTCTCAGGAGTTAGAGGAAACCAAAAGAAAGCGAATGTTATATTTGTCCAAGAAACACAACTCTGAATACATGCTAATGTTACTCTGTATTAGCTGTACATAGAAGCAGGTGAAATGCATTGCAATTAGCAGTCAGTTTAACATGTTAGCAAAACATTTGCAAAAAAATGGAATTATGGAATGTCATGGACACTAGTTTTCTCATAGGGACTGACTTCAGATGACTACTCCACACCAAAAGAGGAATAGTGTTTCTCACTCAGTGATGCCCACTTAAGCCTAGAACACACTAGAGGATTTTAAAATCCAAACCGATCTCTAACTTCAAACCTGCACACACTACACCACCTCAGGAGATCTCATGTCAAGTGACCTCAAGGAGACACAGATGTAAATAAAATCTTTCTGCAGCGATTTATACTTTATAGTGAGAAAAAAAAAGGACTGAATGAGTCTGAATGTGGAAATAGTCCCTAACCATAACATGTGAGAACTGGAGGTGAGATTTTAACAGTCTGGTTTAATATCAGCTGAAAATATCATTTTGTGATTCACAGTAGTTGTAATCAGTCTACGTGATCTCATTTTAATTCATTTCGTCTCTTTAAACATGTCTTCTCATGTGACGTCTTTCCAACCAGTGCTGCTTGTTACGATGACGAACACGACTCAAGACCACGGCTGTCCCGAACTGATATCCTCTTTCCTTATCAGACACATAAGGCATTTTATTTTGAATGCAGCAACTCGACGGGCCAGTACTATATTTTCCCAGTGCAAATCTCTTGGTTAGGACTTGTGTATGATAATCTCCGTCAAAATACAATAAATGTTTTTTTTTTTTAGTTTTATGCTGATAGGTCCATTCAAAGTCATGCAGATTTACAGTAGACACGGTATGAGACACAGATGGTCCCGAAAATAGTTACATAAGGGATTCAAGCAGGGATTTATGGAGGAGAAATAAGGATAAGGATCTAATCCACGAGATCCTTGTTTTTCTTTTCTTTCTTTTTTTCTCTTATTGAATCTTTAATGCTCGGCGCTCAGTGCTGCACTGTTTGTTGTGCACAGGTTGTGCGTGGTACTGCTATGCCTTTCATTTTTTGAATGATCTTATTAGTTAACAACTGTCTGATGAGTTGTTCTCCTCAACGGTATGGGCTGTCTGCACTCAGAAGAGAGTTGAGAGAAGTTTTAGACCAGATGTGTAGACTGCAGACTGCTTTATATTGCATTAAGTCAGCTGACAAACAAGCATCTGTTGAGCTCCACGAAACATAATGCAAAAACACACTGTTTCAAGGCCATCGCACAGTTACAAAACAGAGGAAAATGTGTTATTCACTGATTTGTTATTTTCGGAGGGGACAAAGGAATTATCAAGTACTTATGAAGGAACAGCAGTGATGATGATCATGGTTGAGCAGGAGGAAGAGAGGTGGTGCTGTTTATTCTCTGCTCCCATATTAATACTCCTCATGGCTCCCTTCCAGAAAGGTTACACTCACCCATCGAATAAACTGGTCACGATGGGAGGGAAGGAAAGAGTGTGCAGAGAGAGGAGAGAGAAAAATTAATCACAGGTTTCTTCTAAGATAAACATTTTTTTTCAGAGGTTGACAGATCAAATGCAGATATTTCGTAATGTGACGCATTTTCCCAGAGGTTTTACCTTCTCACTGGGGCAGAAACGCCTCTGAAACACTGAAAGGTCAGTAAAAACTAAGAGAAGGTAATTCTGTTTTTGGTTCTGCTCTTTGGTTTGTAGGACACCACAAAGAAACTATTTGAATAAGAAACTTTACAGTAAATTTAACAAATTACATTTCATTGATATGTAACCAGCAATTGTTTTTTCAATGCATAGTTAACAAGAGCCATCAGAGGATGGCATATCCCCCCACCTCAAATAAAATCAAAAAGTTGTACTTGTTACTGATGTCAGCTTAGTTTCATTGACTGCAATGCTGTTTACACCCAGGTGTTATAAAGGCCTACTATTGTATGATATTTGTACCTTCTGGCAGAAAGGCTTTCTGACTTTTAGTTTCTGTTGTAAAAGGATTCACTCTAACTTGGCCTGCACAATTAATCAAGCTGCAGTCGTAATTGCAATATCAGCCTATGCAATTATATAATCTCAAAAAACTGCAATTTAAAGGTCCAATCTAGGAGGTTTTGGATGGAAAAAAATAAACACAACCTCTGTTGTATGTTGATATTTTGGATTTAGTGACATTGAGTAGAGAATATTTTATTTAATGTTTTTATGCTAGTTTTATTTGTATGCTTGACTTGACATTTCTAAATAACTACTATGTGCATTTCCCTATGAGAATATTAACCACAATAATCACAATATGATTTTTTCACCACATTGTGCAACCTTAATTTGAACCCAAACCGTGACCTTTTCCTAAACTTAACTGAACTGAAAATAATGAATCGAACGTCCAACGTCCGTGATCTGTGCTCACAAAGTCACTTTTGGGGGTTTTTGTATGTATTTTGACAGTTGAAGGCTTACTCTGCTCTAGGTGGCGCTGCTGTGATCAGTATAATTTTCTTTTGGATTTTCCATTGTAAATTAGCGCTGACATTCCAGGGTCACAAACACACTTCACCAGATGCTGGGAATGAATGCAAGTGGTGTCTGGGCTTTGTCTCTTTAAGTGTGTTGGATAAAAACATAGATTAGACTCAGCAACTGCTGGTGGAGGGGGGTGTGAGATTGGATGGTCGGATGAGAAGTGTTACTTACTGTTGACACCACGGTAAAAGTGCTGGAAGCCTTTTAGGCATCTGTGATTGAAAGCTTGCCTACGAAATCCTCTGTGCGTGTCCAATGGTGATAGGTAAAAATAACAGCTGATAAAACCAAATTGGAGCCTTTTCAGACCGAAGTAGAAGAACATAGTCCTTCTGAAGTAGTCTAAGTCATTTAAGGCAAGAAAAATATGTAGACTAGCTAATAAAAGTTGTTGAGTTATTTCATATTAAGGTGACCTCAAAATACTGCAACCAATATGTCCAAACGTGTTAAAATAAATAGGTACCTTTTATAACGTATATCATTTTTGTGGTAGGCTATAGTGGTATTGTTAAGAAATATGAACACGAAGCATCAATCAGTCATCTCTGTTAGTTGTACAAGTTTCAATTTCAATAACAAGCATCTAAATAAGAACAACAGCGATTTTACTAAAGGAAACTATCACTACACTATCTTTTGGTGAGAATGCTGACTTTTTCTATGGGACCTGTTAGCTTTGAGCACGATAACATATGTAGCTATTGATTTTATATTTAAGACATCTTTGCAAGCTCTCTGTTTTAAAATGAGCTCAGTGCTGTGAAATCACAAACTAATGTTAGCTAGCTAGCTACGGTCGATAAAGTCCACATGTTGCTTGTCAATTTCATAAAGAAAGTTTTGAAAGAAAAAACAAGAACCATGAGTTCAGTTAAAGATCTACCATTTACAAACATAATGCATTGAACGCTTATACGCTTAATATAATTTATAATATGAATTGGAACACACTTTGTGTCTCCTAAATGGACGTGGTCAGAATTGTTGAGAACGTGGCGTAGTTATGTGAAAGTAGATTAACTATGCATTTTTTTGCATAATTTTCGACCTCTATCATTGTAATCTTTAGAAAATAGCTAAAAAAAACCCCACAAAATTAGTCTGCTTGTCAAATCCGCTTCATACTGTTAACACAGATTTCACAAATAATGACAACTTCATAAAAGTTTATTTCCAGAAAATAATCTGAATGTCTTGTCTGTTTTTACCTGGACCTAGAGTCTGTAAATAAAGTTTGATTGATTGATTGATTGATTGATTGATTGATTGAAACGCTGTCTGTTTGGGTGTTTTTCTGTTTCTTCAGCTTGGGTGCTCTACAAAAACACTTATGTGCTGCACTACGTGGTATAATGGCAGTGAAAACCCTGTCTGTGTACAGTATAAAGGCCTAAGTGTGGTGGACTGTAGAGTTTTGTTTTTGTGTTGCTCCATTGGTCGACTAACTAGCAGTGTTACGGTACTAACACACTCAACTGACACACTCAACTTTTTGTGTGTGTTGATCTGTCAGAGAGTGTTGTTGTGTTTGCATATTACTGTGTGTGTGTGTGACCAGTTTAATTAGACCTCTATTCAGTCTGAGTTTCCTTGTTATCTTTGGCTTGGTTATCTGTTCACTTCCAAGCTCCACTTTTACCGAGCAGCCTCGGTCAGTAAGCATTTACGTCGAATGTGTCTTTGTTATCTCGGAAACTAGAACAGAATATTATTTAACTGTGTTTTTTGAAAAAGCTTTTCACTTTCAACTCAAGTAAGATGATAGGGTTAGATAAAAAAACAACCTTTATTTATCAGGAAGTGTCGTTGAGAGTTACATGGTTTTTCAGAATTTTTGTCCATAAGCACTCCATAAATGTATCTTGCTTCACATGCACTCTGGTGTGAGCTGGGTACTTTTCCACCGATAAAGCAGTGAGGGTTTGCATTGGCATAAATTCCTGTGTCAATTCCATTTCCTGTTTCCAATCAGTTCCTCATCTGTAAGCTGCTCAGCCACATATTTCAGTCTGACATTCAATCAGCACAACATGCACCGTTCCATCATTTCACAACCTAGATTTGTGAAATGGCTCCATGAAGGACATTACTGTTTGATTCCATTTAACTGACCTGCCATCATCATGCACCACACTGGGAGCAATGCAAGTATTATTTTTTTTGTAAGGTCGCAAACAGCATTTGAAAAAACAAACAAAAAAAAAAACCCAGCATGATGAAATGATAGTGTAACCTTAGATGTGTGTGTGTGTTTTTGTGCGTGTTGCCATGGTGATTGCAGGTTGCTGTCCAGGATGGCGGGGATGAAGGAGCAGCAGTTCACGGAGGAGAAGCCTCTGCTGCCGGAGCAGAGAGGACTGGACTCAGACATGGTCAGTCAAGCCGGGTTTATTTACTGTGTGTCATTAATTCTCCTGTCTACACACACACTCAAACTCTAGCTGTATTAAGACGCATTTGTGCCCATTAACTGTGATTGATGACGGTAAAATTACACAATATCCTTGTTTACCAGCAGAGGAGCAAATTAATGAACCTCATCCAACCGTGACTCTTTGATATTGAAAAGATGAAAGCTTGTTTAAGCTCGTAGAGAGTAGAGGATAAAGAGAAAAGCGTAAACGGGCAGAGAATAGGCAGTGGGCGGTTACATAAAGGCCACTTGTTCCAGTCCACTTATCTATTACCTAAGCAACAGGTTGTGGCTGAATAGGGGCTCTTGAATGTTTGAGAGCCACTCGCTACAGAACGATGGAAACGGTGGAGACGTGCCAGACCGGTCCCAGAGGCGAAATTTCTGCCTGAGAAAGACTCACTTTTTTTTTTACTTTTCAAACTGTCATTTCACAGCGTAGCGAGTTTCTCCTCATTCCTACAAAAGCACTGTGAATGAGACTTAATTCAGTTTAGCAGAGTGGAGAGAAATGAATGGGAGTCTGATGAAAGGCTGAGGTTATCATTGTGAACGGAAAAAAAACAATACTGCTTAGAATAGCATGAACACAGCCTGAGGTGGGAAGTAACAAAGTGCAAATACTTGGTGAGTTTTCAGGTATCTGTGCTTCACTTGAGTATTTATTTTTCTGGCAACTTTTTACTTTTACTCCCTACATTCTAACACAAATATCTGAAAACAATGTGAAAGATGAAACAAAATGAAAATGGCACAAGAGATGAAACAAGATGAAAACGATGTAAAAGACAAAACAAGATGAACACAACGTAAAGAACAAAGCGACAAAGTTCTGTTGTTGACACTGACAACTGATTTGCGCACTAGAGTGAATTTAGTGTTCACTCACAATGTTCAGTCTATTGTTTTTTAATTCAGTTTGAAGCTAGAATGTTTACTAGTCTTCACATTATATTAATGATGAGGTTTCAGTAGCTTTTACACTTTGACTACATTTCAGAACTTGAACTCTTAACTGCAGTAAAGTTCTACTTTTACCACAGTCTTCTTGTGTTGGAGTAAAGAGTACAACATACTTTTGGCGCCTCCGCAAACAGCGTATTGAGCTACCCATAAACAAGTGTGAACTCTTCTTTAGCTTCTGACAAATCCACTATTCCGTCAGAAATGAAACAACGACAGACATCAGGAGAGGCATGATACACTCAGCAGTTTATTGGAAGCATCCCGATATCTTGCGCGTCAATATGAATGACTAATTCTGCTATTGATTGGCTCATCTACCAAAAAAGGTCATCAGGCCCCCACATCACGGCTTGCTACTCGTAAAATATCGAGGCCATTGACTGCGGGTGTATCGATTCAGTTACGTGTTTGCGTGACTCAACGGGCACCTCGTTTTATTGCAGCTTCAGTTTTATCTCTTGTCTCTCTCTACCTCCAGCTCATCTAAAGCCTGTTGCTCTGGTGTTGTGCAACACTGTGCTAGTGACCTTTAAGTGCAGTTACTGAGTGATTACTGCCTGGCACAAAACACTGGTACAGCACTAATCTGACTCACTGCATGTCCAGTAGGACTAATGCTGCATTCACTTCAAATGGGACGTTGCCACGAAGAGAAACGTTTGGATGGGCAGTGCAAATACAAGTATTTAACCAAGATGCCTTTTTTCCAGTCCCATGAAACCTTTGTAATACAGTCCAATTGAAACAGATTTCATATGGAGTGAAAACAGTGCAACTATGATTTATTTTGTAACATTTGCAAATGCAAAAAATAAAGGTTTTGGTGAGGTGAAAAAAGTTCATCAAGCCCTGGCTCCAATAGACTTCCACTGAACATCTCTCTAGGAGAAAGTCAGTATTTAGACTCAGTCTCGTTATTTACATCCTCTACCAAATGTGCTGGTGGTTTAGCTTCTGAGCTTCTGTTTATTGAATAAAATATATTTTTTTCCTGACTGTATTTTAGTCGTTAAAAACTTAAACTAACTTTCAACCTGACTGGAACAATAACAGATAGAAAAGATGATCCCTTGTGGTATCGCACAACAGACGTAACATTAATGAGGAAAGTGTTTGAAACAAGACGAAAATGTACTCTGAGCATGTTGTCAGTACAGGCTCTACTTTTTGTATTTCTATGTTTTTTTGTATGTGTCAGTGTAATCCCACAGATTCAAACCCACACAGGGTTATTTACACTATTTTCACTCCTGAAATCCAGACAGACAGCGCTAGTGGCAGCGTTGTTTTTTTGCATGGATGCTTTCATTCAACTTTGATAAAGTCCATCCCATGTGACATGAATGCAGGCTATTTCTGGTCTCGAGCTACACATGGATGGACTGATCCAGATGGTCTACACACACCCACAACCTGTTCCTCTGTTCCAATTAAAGAAAGCAACATAAGCTTTCCACTGACGAGAAAAAGAAATGATAGAAAAGAGGTGTAATGTCTCTTGAGACCAAGGTTTGTAACTTCTCCAAATGAATTTATTTTATATTTGTTCATCTCATCACAGGTGTCTGGAATGAGACCTGAACAACCAGACAGGCATTTAACTTTCACCATTTAATTTATCAGAGGTAGGGCCAGTTTAGGTAAAAAAAGGAGAGAGAGGGGTAATATTCTGAGAAAAAAACTCTGAATGTGAGATATTGTTTGTGATTACAGCGATTCATTTATAAGACAAAAACTCACAAGTCTGTGAGTAAAGCTTGAATGTTCTCTGAGATAATGAAGTTGTAAAATTACAAGAAAAAAAAACTTCTCAGAAATTCTCAGAGAGTAATATATTTACAATAAAAAACTTTTTTTTATTACCATTTATAAAGTCAGAAATGTGCATGAAAAATTTACTGCAAGTCATAAATTGAAGAGAAAGACATTCACAGATATTCTCTGTGATTAAAGTGATACATTTACAAGAAAAAAAACCCTCAAATCTACAAAAACAAATCTGAATGTTTTCCGAGAAATTCTGTGATTTGAAAAAATTTGTGGGGGATTGTGAAACCCGCACAAATTTAAGAGATTAAAAATTTGGATATTCTACGCCGCCGTTGTAAAGATGAGTATTCAGTGATATGAAGTCTTTGCAAGAAAAAACTTAAATTCTCCCAGATTAAAGTCATCAATTTATGAGAAATAAACTCACACATTTCTGTGAAAAAACTTGTATATTCTCTGAAATTATAAGGTTATAAATTTGCAAAGAAAAAAACTTTGAAAATTAAGAAATCAGTGTGAAGAGACAAATTTCTTTGTCATGAATTTGTGTGTGTAACCTCATGGAATTTCTGACTTTTTTCGTGCAAAATGATAACATTCATCTTAGAGAATGCTTTTTATCATACATTTACTGTAATGAAAACTGTAATGTTGGGTGTTTTTTTGAAAATATTTTTATTTCAATTCAAACTTCATTTCCTTTTTTCTTGCAAACGTATGACTTAAATCTCAGAGAATATCCATCTTTTTTCTAGTAAATTTACTACTCAGAAATTCAAAATATTACCCCATTCCCCTGTGACACCTTAGTATGTATTTGATGATAATACATTTTTAAAAAAGTCAGAAAAAGTCTTGATTTCATGCAACAAAATTGTTATTATTCTTATCATGATTGTCTTTGGACCCCTTGAGAAATCCTCGTCCCCGGTTTGGAACCAGTGGCTTTGAAGAATCAACATTTCTTGGTCTCCACATGAAACTAAACGATGAATGATGTGTATCAAGTTGAATGTTTTATGTACTGTATGTTGCTGCTTTGTCTGCCCCCAGTCTTTACCCAATAACCACCTTATTGTGCTTGTTGTTTCACAAACACAGCAAGAAAAAGGAGAGGAGGCATCGGGGGGGCTCCCCTGCCCCGCCAGCCCCGCGCCCCTTAACAACCCCCCTCCCCCCAGCCGCCCCACTCACCGCTGGCATGTCATCGCACGGCACTGGCTCCGCCAGACCCGCCGTCGGACCAGCGGGGTCATCCCGGTAACTACCAGAACCACCAGAAACATGTGACTGAAGGACACTGATGACACAGAGCCCACATGGAACACAGCCTAGAAACATTCACCGTTCTATATGGAACATCCACATGTGCTCGTGTACTTCTGTGAAGTTTATGTTGGAGTCTGTTGTACTGGGAGACGCTCGTTTGTTGATGGTAGATGACTAAACTAATGCTAGCTAATGTTGTACAGTGTTGCCTCTACAGCGGCAACACTGTACAACAGTAATTACCACTGTGCAACATTAGCTAATGGTAGTTAACGTTGTAAAGTGTAGAGGACCAGAAGAGAGAAATCTACATAATCACATTTTAACATTTTTTTTACCATATAAAAGAAGGGTTCATTACTTTTGCTTTAGATTAGGGCTGCATGACTTGGTGAA
>JAPQRN010000022.1:909875-923030 GCA_037367275.1 Coranthus polyacanthus
CAAAGGAAAATGCACAGATTACTTATTTGGAAGTGTCAAGTCAAACATACAAACTTAAACTAGCATAAAAAATACAAAAACACAGTACCTCTCTCTGCTCAGTGTCGCTAATTCCAGACAACAGAAGTTGTGTTTATTTTTCATATCTGCAAGTAGGTCACCCTAACTCCTCCTAAATCTGGACCTTTAAATTGCAGCCTTTTGCGATTCTAAGCTAACGGTAGCTAGCGTTGCTGTAGAGAAGCACAAGAGAGGCACTGAAAATATTTTTCCTGAAAAAACTGACCCGAGTCATGTACGGAGTCACATTGTAGCACTTTTTTTTTTACCCAAATACGGGGAGTGTTCCACACTTTTGCTTAATACTGTGTTATATAGTTAGGATGTTTCTAATAGTATTTAATAGATGTAAACGGTCATGCTAACAATTTCTAAGCTAATGGCAGCTATTGTTGTATGGTGAAGAACTTGGGAGTGAACATTAAGAGTTTTTGTGGAAAATCCAACCCAAGTCAGCTACTTAGAAATCAGTGAACAGGATGTTATCGTGGATGTAGATGACGAAGGCAGTCATTAGGTAATGGAGAAATGGAGTTAGCTAACATCAACAACCGACTCCCAGCAAAACACAAACTTCACATAAGCCCACGAGCATTCGGACACTGAACATATTGAACCTTAAACTGACCACAAGACAGTCCATGATTTTTATTTACTTTTAAAAAAGGCAAAATCACACAGTGGTTTAGGCTTAAAGAAATGATACAGATATGTGTTAAATACTAACATCCCCCCTGAGCTTTTCTGATTACTTACACAGAATCTTTGTTTAGCTGTATCTACTTGTTACAACTGATAACTGCCACTAGAAACGACCTTCCTGCACAGTGGTAAGGTAACAGTCATAATTACTGTATTATATATTTTACTGCTACATTAACCTGGGAACAGCATAGTCATGTTGTGGCAGGTCATGGTTAAAAGCCTTTTTCTCAGCAGACATTTTGATGCGACACGCTACAACAAAGCTCAGGTGTAGTACCTCCAACATTAGCCATGACAGGGTGACAGCAGGCACAATACCAGAACTGAATTTAGTACGTATATCTAGGGATTTCCTCCTGTGGCATGTCAAAACGTCTTCTGTGAAAAAGGCACCGGATTAATACACTGTTAAGTGGTTTAATTTCTCTAATGATCCATCACTTCTTATACACAAGTCACGTGGGGCTGCTTTATGTCTTAGTGAAACACACACTACACTGTTTCAACCCTGTCTCTCAGAAACTATGTTCATATGTAACTAAATTGCAACAACATATATGTTTTGTTTTAAACTGAACTGTAATTAGATCCTTCTAAACCCCCCCTAAAACTTAACCTAAGCGTGATGCACAGGGCTGGATGATTTTTCAATCGATATCGATAATTATCACAATAATTGCCAAATCATTATTTTAAGTTTAAAAGGTGATTTTGGTCCTGACTGAAAGCTATTTGTGGTTTTCAATTTTGCTTTAGGGTTAGAGCACGACACCAAAGTATTTCAGAAATCCAGAGGTAGAACAGTCATTCAACTAGAAGAGACTTCACTGCATGAAAACGAGATGTTGTGATTGACTTATTGAAGAAAAGGTTTTTGGTGCAGATTCAAACGGCGTGGTCGGTGCTGAAGCAGGTCCTGGCAGAGCGCCGTGCAGGAAGGCGTCTGAGCCTGCCCTAGTGAGGAGTCTAGAGTCCCCTGGTGGTAGGTGGAGTTGATCAGGAGGGACAATGAGGGAGAGCTCCACTTTTAAATGAGATGACATGTAAAAGAAGGTCTGAACGCATGCAGTGATTGGATGGTAGGGATGAAGTGGGAGGCATGAGGACAGAGGAGAGGCTGGACCATGGAAAGATGTGAGTAAACCTGAACTACGGTAAACTTTGAAAAAACATGTAAATAAAATAAACCCTAAAGACAAAAAAATATTTGAAGTAATCATGATCTCCAAGGAAAGGATCATAATATATTATACAATTTCTATCACAATATGATACAAAGTTATATCAGATAATTCAGCCCTGTTTTGTCCACACTGTGGTCCAGGGGAGGTTTCACACCTGCAAATTTGGTTTGAATCAAACTGGAAAGTCCAAAAGTCTGAATGAAATGAGGTGGGTGTGAAAGCGGCCTCAGTTTAACGTGATGTTTTAATATGGTACTTGTCGTAGTGGGTGTATTACCTATAGATTGTTGTCAGCACAGCCCCATTTTTAGAAGCTTGCTAGTTTCAGTTGCTTGCCACCTAGCTGGTAATTAGTTAGTATATATTGAGGGTGACGCTAACACAGTGTTCGCTTTGTGAGAGATTGAGGGGGCAGGGCAGGTGATGACAAATTATTGTTGTTGTTCCTAAGTTACATTTTTGGTTTGTGATAAACAATGATGAGACAGGCAGGACAGGCTGGTATTGGTCTTGACCTGGTCTCGGTTTAGGTGGTCTTGGCTTTAACACTGGTGTTAGACTAATGGCGTTCATGCTTTTAAATGTTTTATTTTTACAAAACTACAAGATTTTTAATGTCCTATACAGAGTTTGAAAATTCTACCAATTTGAATAATAGAAGTATTTATATTATGTATGTTCTTTGGTTAGTGTCAGATTATTTATTACATAATAGAGATGAATGCTAGTTGTAAGGGCTCCCTTGGAATGTTTGTGTAGGTTCACCACAGACTCTAGAATCACCACTTGAAGAGATCCCTGGGCCTGGTTTAATATAGAAGAGGATCACAAATATATGATAAAAAAAAAAATGCACAGCCTATTTATTAATATTTAAACTAAGCCACAATCTTTTCCTAATGCTGACCAAAGGATTAGTCTTGCCTAAACCTAGACGCCTACAGGAGTCTGGATGCAAACTCCACTTTCTGATGGTTGTGGATTTTCCACCCACACCACGTCCTGCTGTGGATCCTTCAATAGAAAATTATGTTTCCTTGCAACTTGAGATGAACACAAATCGATCAAAAATGATCTTGTTACAAATTCTTACTTTCTTGTAAAATATACGGAATTAAATACAAGTAAAGCTCCAAACAAACTATAATGTGCATTTCCACAAATAGAGTCAATATTGTGAACACAAACAACTTAAAGGAACTGAAGAGCAGCAGAGCAGTGAGTAGAAGACAATGTTGAAACAGTTAGACATGGAGGAAGAGTGGATCTGCATCACGAAGCAAGTTTCACAGACAAAACCAAAGACCATCACAAAGGTGGTTTCAAGTCGCTCTGTCAACCCACGGTCTCTGACTCTGGTTATGAGCGTGTTCACGTGAAAAAGGTTGACACCAGATGACCAATCACAGATGTGGACAGGTTGAGATCAGATGCATATTTGTCATAAGTAAAACAAACTATCATGTGAAACAGACACAAGGAATTTAAAAATATAATACAGACTAAAACTGCTGTACTGCTGTAGCCAAAGCCAGGAAGAAAAAGTGACAACAAAGTGCTCACTGTGTGAATTTGTGGGTTTCTAGTCTGACTAATATCACATCATTAAGGCATGAGTTCATATGACTATAATTACAGTTATATATGCCATTAAATGAATGTGTTGTTTAGATGTATTCTTATGGTGTTAGACACTTGGAGCCTTATTCTTTCAGCTCAACCCGGACAACGTAAAGAATAAATATAAAGACAGAATTCAAACCGGTTAACAGGGCTGTCCTGAATTTTTTTGTTAGGGCTCCAGGACTTTGCCAGTAGTCGACAGTGAATATGTGAAGCTTTGCATATTGCAGCATAAAATGAAGTACTTTTACTGTAGCAGTGACAAAAAGTGGACTCACTCACGGGGTAACGGCTCTGATAATCCAGCGTATAAATAAATAAATAACACATAACTTTATAAACTGAATGGTAAAGATGATAAACCAGAACACAGAACAAGGAAGCGTGGCAAAATGAACTGAGACTTCACCGACAAACCCACTCGGGACCCGACTCACCACACAGTCAGACGGTCTACAGCTGAACGTGATCTGAACACGTTTAAAGTCCGACATCATGACTTCACAGCAGCAGCAAAACACTTTACACCAAGTTCTGAAAGTTAAAGTGAAGAAAGCCAACACTTTTAATGCTGACAGACTTTAAAGATTCCCTATAAACAAACTGAAATAAACCCCCTAGCCTAGCCGCAGTAATGCTAACGAGACATGACGCACAGCAGTGAAGCCTCGAAACCATCCCCTCTTCTCAGTTCTCAAGTTGTACCTCCTCAGGTTCTCGCCTCGCCCCACCTTAAATAAAGATGAAGTTTAACACAGTCCGCTGTACATCAAATGTAGCTTCTGAAGAACCAGAATGTGATTCTGTACAGTTTTCTTTCTACAGATTAATGGGGTTAAAAATGTTCCTTACTTGAGAATAAAATTCCATATTGAATAATGTATTTCAAATACACAAATACTTACAAATACCGTTAGATTATTAAAATGACATCTAATTGTAAAATACTTAAAAAGCTATTAAATATGTACTTAAATACTTGAAATACTGTCTATCTCTGGCAAGTGAAGGTACTAATCATGTCTGTAGCAAAGTGCAATGTGGACAGAATTATATTTATAATTTACTTTTTGTAACTGGGTTTGCAATTTAGTAACAAACATCATTTGAGAGACTGGGTTGAATATTTCCCTCTGACATGTAGTAAGATACAACTAAATGTAGCATAATGTAGAAATGATCCACTTGAAGTACCTCAGAATTGTACTAAAGCACAATAGGGGAGTAAATGTACTAATTTACACTCACTGTGACAATATTCACTGAGAAGACACTGATACAGCAGCCATATGAACACACAGCAGCTACGTCTACACTTGAGTTACCAATACAACCGTTCTGACAGGAAATGAACATGCTTTAGAATGTTCCGCCAAGAGGTGTTATCATCACTGTGTCGCTTTACATCCAGCAGGCGGAAACAGACGTCAGGGTCACTTTGGAAAACAATATTACAGTGTCTTCTGTAACACTTGATAATAAGGGTATAATCATATACTTGAGACAAATGCATGACTCATGATGATTTAATGTATGAAATAATGCAGGAAGGATCATGAATTCCTGTCGCTCACCATGAACTAGAAGTCTCTGTGGCTTTAGGTTTATTTATATTCAGTCTTTTGGTTTAGTTTTTAATTTCAGTTTAGTTTTAGTTAGTTTTACGAGTGCATGAATAGTTTTAGTTTTGTTTCTATTAAATTTTTAGTTCGGGTTTTTATTTAGTTTTTGTGTTAGATTTTCAGGTGTTATGAGGTAAGCCTTGATTTATAGAAGGTGAAAAGGGCATCAACGTGATTTATAAGAAAACATTGTTATGCAAAGACATTCTATTCTTGAACCATTACCACTGGAAATGAAGCTGATTTTACCTGTAATTTTAAGTCATTTCAGTTCGTGCTGCAGTTCATTGTACTTTTTATTTAATTTTTGTTTTTATTTCAGTTTGAGTTCAGTGATTTTTTTCACTGCTAGTTTTAGTTACGTTTTCTGTAAGAAGAACCTAGTGACATGAAGCTTATTTGAGTATATGTTTGTACATTTATTATAAAGTGTTACTGTGTCTTCTAACGCACAAGAACATATATTTAAAGCAGCAAATGCAAATATAATACAAGTCATGCAAAGGTTTATATTGGTGCTGTATACGTTTTTTCTCGTCATTCATAGCATTTCTAGGCTCAGACTTAATCAAGTCTGTCTCTGATCCTCCTGGGCCAGATGAGTTAAATTTGGTGCGGCAGTAATTCTGCTTTTGAGTACACATCCTTTCAAAAAAAACAAAAAAAGCCCAGATATCTAGGGCAAATCTGCATTCAGCAAGTCAGCCTGGAGACACAGAGTAAGATCCGAGACATCGCATTAGAACACATCTACACTGCACCCTACTGTCATACACTTACACACAACACACAGCACTGCCTGTGTGGACTCACGGCACCTCACATGGTTATTATTTTTCTTGATTTTAGTGTCACAAATTGAAATAACTTTGAACACATTTAGTAGAATATTAATAAGCCAAACATTTTGTGTGCCTACGATACACACTCCGGCTCCACAGCCTGCCTGAGCTGAGCTGCTGCACAGCCTCTAAAGTGCAGAATAAGAAGGATAAGAGTGCCACCTGCTGGTCCGACCACCGCACTGTCATCCCTAACATTTCCCCTCTGAACAAAAGCAGAATAAAAAACAAAAAAAAAAACAAAAACAAAACAATGAGCCATTTGCATGAAATCCTCAGGGACTGAAGTTGCCCTTTCAGGTTCTCTGTGCACATGAGTCATCAGTTTATTGAATTCCTCTCACTCCTCATGTTTTGCGATGATGCGGTGGCTCTTTCGGTTTTCTTTGAGTCACATTCCTGTCCAGGGCAGCTTCAGGTTCTGCTGGATGGTGATGTCTTTCTCTCTCTATAGGTGTGTCCCTGATTTGACTTTGTGCACTCAGTGGAGTCCTGTCTTTTTTTTCTTTCTCCAGTCGTCTTTACTGCTAATAAGTCTTCTTAACTCTTTTTTCCCCCCCTTTCTTAATCTGTCTTTAATCCTGTCACATTTTCTTTCAGAAATCTCCTCCAAAATCCTTACATAAACGCAAAAACCAGGACTTATTTGTGCATGTTTTAACAGTGTAAAAAAAGTTGTACTGGTGTCTAACCTCATGTGCATGTCCTCAGTTGTAGTCTATCCAGATGTTCCTGCTCTGCTTGAAGCTTTTGTAAAGGCAGCAGAGCAGGAACAGGCTCTGAAATGACATGGGCTGAAATAACACAGGTTAGGATATGCCGCTGTGCTGGAAACATGACAAAACCAATTAATGCTGCGAGCAGTGATGATTGGGCCCTCGCACCTTTGTGTAAGTCATTCTGGAGGCACACTGACATTGAAATCTGTCACATTGCCATGGAAACATCATTCAACAAGAAGTCACCCTTTGACAAGAAGTCAACTTTTCATCTCAAGCGTCATTAGATGAAAATAACTGAATGTGAAGTTGCTCAGGTTAACTCTCTAGGAGCAGTTCATTAAAATACAGTCTGGAAATGGCAATAATAGAGCCAAAATGACATATTCAAGCCAAAATGACTGACTTCTTGTTGGCCGTATGGTATGGCTCCGAGAGGCTTATTTGTGCGCCTGGACCTGATACATGTATCTGCCAAATTCAGTACATCTATGTGAAACCTCACACAGAGGATCAATTTCTGACATTTTCTAGGGGGCGCTATTGAGCCATTTTGTCCCACTTAAAACCAATGAAATATAACATTTTCTGCCCCTTCTGGCAGATAATTTCAAAGTTTCAAACATATTTAGTCCCTCAAAAATGTGATTCTTTTGGGAGAAGAAGAAGAAGAAGTCATGGCCCTAATTATAAAAAAAAATAAAAATAAGAATGGTTATTTTGCAGCACATCAGCATGCATTTAGAAGAAAACCCTGTTTTATTTCAATGTGTCTCTCCTCAGAGGGAAAATCATTGCCAGATTCCTCAAACTGAAGTGAGCACTGCCGCTGTCAAATTTTCTTCCAAGATATGAAATTGTATCCAAATAATATTATGTCTGCCATTAAGTTCAAAGTGTTCAAACAGCGGAAAGCTTTGACAGGCACAGCTGTCACTTCTACTGAAGCCAGCTTGTCATCAATCAGTGCTGTTGAATTTTTAAATCTATTTTGGCAGTCAAGGAGTCAGACTGGCTCGAAGGCATTCTGCCTCCCCTCACCGCTGTGGCCAGATGACAAAAAGTGTTATTTTTATTCCCTGCCTCAGTTTTGTTTACAGACATAGATGACTGTTGAAGTGACTTGCTTTCGGGGGAGAATCTGGCTGCTGTGCTCTCTCTCATCCAGTATTAAATCACCATCTTTTCCTCACTTTTTACTGCTGGTGTGTTTCCAGTCCCCCACATGCACTTTAGCGACTTATCTGGAGGTTTATTGAGCGCTAACTGCAGGCATATTGTGTGGATTTTTGTGGCCATGTAGCAGCGACCAATGCTAAATATGATATAAACAACACTGTCTCAGAAATTACGTTCACGTGCAAATACATTGCAAATCCAATTATGCTTTGTAATTGATATAATGCTGCCTGCATTATGTTTTGCTACAAACATAATCATGCCTTAATTTTGTTGTAAGGAATGTAGTTTATTTAGTTTCATTTCTAACCAAATGTATTACAAATTGTAACCACATTTTCAAAAGAAAATGGAACATTTACACACATTTCTGTCCACTGCTATCATGTGAATATCAGTAGTTGATTCATGAAGATAAGCAGCGGGTGCATATTAGTAGTCGACCTTTTTGAAACATTAAGTAAGTTCAAGCGTCCAGTAATACGTCAGATTTGTCCGTGCTATATGGAGTTTGTGTGAAGTGGTTGTTATCGGGCTGTTATCATGGATGTAGGCGACCGAGTCAGTCCAGTTTAGCTAACAGCAACAAAAGACCGGTTCCCAGTGCAAAACAGACTCAAACACAAACTTCACAGAAACACACAAGAATGCCCACTGAACCAAGGCGCAAGGAGATCAGCTCCAAAATAAAGCCAGTGCAGAAGTATGTTACTGTAAAGTGTAATACTGCTGACGGCCACTAGACACTGCTCCAAGAAGCCCTGGCTCCCTTAGACTTACATTGAATTTCTCTCTAAACATACAACATCAATCATTTTTTTCCAGGACTCATTCTGGTTTTGTTCTTTGTGTTTGGATCTCTGGTCCATCTGTAAAATTGTCCACTCTTAATAACATCTCAGGATGAACAGAAGGCTTTGATGTCTAACAAGACAGTAAAGTGACTTTGTTACACAAATGCTTGATGAAGTTTACATTTTACTGAGTCAGTAAGCTAGCATTTAGCATTAGCTCACCTGTGACCCCTCGTGTTTCCACAGCTCCACCCCTTTTGTCCAAATATGGCAACAGCCAAATTACAAACTACTGGGTGACCAATGTGTGACATTGTTCCTCATTTCAAGAACTGTTTTTGGATTTCAATTGTTGTTTTATATGTGCAAATTTAAAATGCAATGTCAAAAAGATGTGAATTAACATATTACATTACATATTACATATCATATTACATATGAACGTAATTCCTGAGCGACAGGGTTGAATATAAAACAGCTTCCAGCTGTAATGTACTACTAAGGTGCTTCTGGGAAACTGTTTTTTTCGGTGTGTTTGTGGTTTGGACCTACAGTGCACAGCTTGTGCTGCTCTTCTGTAAGTCTAGCGGCCTTCGCTCTAGCAGTGGATGCACTATGTAATGTGTGAGGATTACAGTATATATAAACATATATATTTGTATGTGTGTGTGAGTTTATACCACCTATTTCCCTCCTGTTCCATCATGTAATTATCTTTTATTTGTCATTTCTCTCTTCTGCTTTTCCCTGTCTGTCTCTGCAGGAAAGCTGTGAACAGCTGATGCCAGCGGGAGATTGGAAGGTACGAGCTGATGTGTGCGCTTTTCTCTCTGCCGTTTGTCTTATCACCTTGCTTCGGCTTTTGTGTTTTTGCTGTCTTCCATCTTCTTTTGTTTGTTGTCTCTTCAAGCTTGCTCACTTGGGTAAACAGTGATACAGTGATGAGTCAACAGAGAATGGAAGAAAGAAGGTGAAAGATGTCTATCTGTAATTTATACATTTAGCAGGTATTATAATGGTTACCTTCGGATGGAAATGCATTGACTGTGACAAAAAGATCATCTAGGTGTTTTTTATTAGTGCAGCAGGACAGCCATTGGTCTGAATCCCGTACCTACATGTCTGTATGGATTTTGCATATTTAATTGTATCTATGTGTCAAAGGACACAGTTTAGATTAACGAGTGACTCTATATTGGCCATAAGCATGATTGTGTGTCTGTATTTGTGTCAGCCTTGTGATAAGACTGGTAACCTGCCCACAGTGCTCATAATTATTGGGGTCTCATAAGAGACCTTGTGCTGGCTAAGCTAGTATAGTTGGGAGAAGACTTGAAGAAGTTCCTCAACTAGTAAAGCCTAGTTCAGACCAAAGATTTGCGACTAGACGAGCTGAAAACTTGCAACAACTTGCAAAGCACTGCTCTGCAATGTGAAAGAATGCCAGTTCACACCAACGCAATGAGACGAGACACTGCATCTTTTCTATAGCAACAACACTGTGTACTTCTGTTCTAAGTGCAGGCATATCATGCCTTTTTGTGAGTGGATATACTTTTTGACGTCTCAAATGAGCACAGTGATAGTGAGTTATTTGCTATGGTTGCATTTCTGATACTGATGAAACAGTGGAAACATTAAAAAAAAGAGGGTATTAAATGTATTTACTCCCAGAGCAGTTGTGTTGTTTAGAGGAGTCAGTGTCACCTCAAATAAGAGGAGAGAACATAAACTATAGAGACAGCATTTATAGTTCACTTGAGATACAGGCCATAAATACTGAGAACAACACACACTGTATAGCACGATGTTGTAAAACCACCAATTTGATGACCTGAGTCCCTGAGTTCTAACCCCTTTTTGGTGATACAGGCCCCTGAACTCAAACATCTGGTGAAGTTCTATTAACTTTACATCATTACTTTGGCCAAATTATTCTGGGGTTGAGCTTTTCACATGTGACAGCTCATTTATTTTAGTCAGACACGTGCTGCATGTCAGGCGGTAATGGTGTGACTTAAACAGCTTTGTTTCACACTTATGCCTGACACTGCATTTCAAATGTAATATTTGTGGCTGCTGGCTGCCAAGGTAGCTTAAATTAAAACCTTTAAAAAACAATGTCTGTTAAAAATGTCTGCTAAACTGTGACAGCTGTAATAGAAATGTCGTATTTTCAGTTCTAATAAGGAGCGATATCCATTGTTAGCATTGCAGGCTTATTTAGGTCAGCCTTGCAATAAAAGACAACTTTATTGCATTATTCAACGAGCTGAATAGCTTTCTGTTACTGTGTGATGCTTTGTTTGTTCAGTGCCTGTACTCAGTCAGTGTTGGATGTGCCCACAATCCACCTGCTCTTTCCTTCTCTTTATTCGTCTCATCAAAGAGCTCACTAGGCGCTCTGGAATGGAGACTTAAGTCCTGTAGTTATTTCTAAACCTCGACAGGAAAATGTTGTTTTTCTGTACCAGATCACTAGATGAAAGTAAAAGTGCTTGTGGTTATGTTGTGGGAACTGAACAGGAAGAAGCAGCTCACCTTTAGTTCATAGTAGTTCACAAACTGTTCATCAAACAAATGAACAGCTTCAGCAAAGTGCGTGATTAGAAACAATATTTTTGGTAGAAGAATCATTCTTTGTGTTCATCCAGGTGCAGTAGAGGAGTTGTAATATGAAGTGGGAATTTGTCATATGATCTACTTCTACGAGGGATAAAAAAAAATAACAGTCCTGTCAAAACTTTCCTCCTTAGTTAACATTAATTTTAAATGGCCCGTTTACCAGTGTAAATGTGGTATTCTACAGAGAGTGTTGCACCTGTGGGTTTGTAGCATTAATGTCGCTAGTGCAGGTCACTATGACAGTGAGTTTATTTCAGTCTATTTCTAGCAATATTTTAGCATCTGTCTACACTAAAGAAATAATGACTGACAAAATGATAACTTCAGACAGTGAAGAATTACCTGGTCTGACTTCTGAACTCTCATGTGCAGTGTTTGTTATTTACAGAGACTTATGTTACAGTGTAAAAACATTTTGATTGTTTAAAGTCCACTTTTATTATCATATATGGGAAAATCAACCTCTTTATTTAACCCATCCATGTACACACAAGGAGCAGTAGCTGCCACTGACGGCGCCTGGAGACCAACTCCAGATTTAAACCAGTACCTGGTCAAGGGCGCTGACAGGAAAATTAACCTAGCATACGTTTTTGATGGTGGGGGACACCGGAGGACCCAGAGGGGTACAGGAGAACATGCAAACTTCACACATAGCGGCCCCGGTCCAACCCCTAACCCTAACCCAGGGATCGAACTCAGAACCTTCTTCCTGTGAGGTCGTACCACCCAGATGTGTTCAGGCCAGGACTCTTATCAAGTATGAGAAATTTGGGGCAGATTGTAAAATGTAGATTTGAGTTACAACAACTTACAGCTTCATGGCGACACACTGAAATTTGCCATGCTGCCAGGGCAACAATGTTCCACAAAAAGTCACAATTTTGTGTTAACTTCACTTTACAAAGGTCTCAAGATGACACAGACTGTACTGAATTAAAAGGAGTTAAAGTAAAGTTAAAGTAAAACAGCTGCAAATGGTAACAACTGTGCAAAATGGTGGACTTCCTGTTGGGTTTAGGGTAATTGCGCCAAAAGGCTTTTATGTAAGTCTGGATTTGATATGAATAATAATGAAACACTGCAGCGTCACAGATGTATGTACAGTTTGGAAAATGTGGACTAATGTTTACTTCATCTTGATATTGTTCAAATTGATGCAAAAATGTAGAGTTTCTAGTCTGATAACAACAACAAAAAGTCAACCACAAACCAGAGAAAACTAGAAGGAAACTTGTTGTATTTTGGTTGTAACTCGCCGACATTTTATAAGATAATTGTGATTCAGCTTGTGGATCATGATTCTACCTCAATAGATCATCACATGATCTTTTGGCCAGATCGCCCAACCCTAACCAGACACAGTGTGTCCGACTCAGACGGTAGAAGTGTCATATTAGCATGAAATAAATGTTTAAATACAGGAGGACTGCGGATTTTGTCCTGCATCACTTAAATTTGAAAGCACATTAAAAACACATCATTTAAAGGTATGATATTACTGTAATATATAATTTAGATTGTAATATTTGAAAACATTCAAAAATGAACCCAAATTATTATTACACAAGAGGAGACATGAGAGAGTAAAACTCCACCTATATGGCAACGTGACACATTTGAAGCTGACAATAGAGAGCCGAAAAACATAGACGATGCAACATGTAAACTCTGCAGAGCACATTTAGTACAAAAGTACATATACGTATACAGTCGATAAAAAAGGTCTACACACCCCTGTTCAAATGCCAGGTTTTTGTGATGTAAAAAAAATGACACCAAGATAAATAATTTCACAACTT
>JAPQRN010000022.1:923130-933562 GCA_037367275.1 Coranthus polyacanthus
GTGTGTGTGTGTGTGTGTGTGTGTGTGTGTGTGTGTGTGTGTGTGTGTGTGTTCTGAGGTCAGCATGATATTCAATGACACTATGACATCTATGTGAATATGCACTTTTGCATCCTTCATCAAACGTTCCAACTCCATTTCCATTTAAGAATGTTACAGCAGTGTACAGTATAGCAGAGTATTACAATCCAACGTTTTGCTGTAAAAATGCTGTGAAGAATCCTTTTCTAAGTTTTCACCTGATGAAAGCAAAGGGACCTGTCAGAAAGGTTAAACAAGAACCATACATTCAATCAGAAGCATCCACTATTCTTATGTAATAATCTGAAATCTTAATCTTATTTTAATGCCAAAACCTTTGTTTGATGAGCTCACAGCCTTGACTTTGACCTTTGGCCTACAAAATCTAGTTCATTTTCATTTGTGTCAAATTTAAAGAAATTCCCTCAAGACGTTTCTGAAATATCGCACCAAAGAGTATAAGAGGTGAAACTCAGATATCAGTTGTTTTACAGTAGCAAAGAGTATAGACACAGAGATTAGGGAAAAAAGATGAAAAATAGAAAAAATTGCTCTGTTGCTGCACGATTCTATTGCAATGGAACGGTGTATTGAAGTTCAGTTCTTGCCCATATAAGTTTATATAAGTAAAAAACTTTTCAGTCCATCCTTGAGAAATTTGAAGACATTCTGTGGAGTCGCTCCTGATATACTGTTTTTCAAAAATAATGGCGGACGCATCTAAAAACACCTGCAGAAATTCATGGTAGTAATTGTTCCCCATAGTGGAATATAGTCTAACAATAATAAAAGAAAGAAAAGCAAAAGGATAGACCATCCTAGAAAAAGCCTGTTAGAGATGGAAATAATAATAACGTCATGGATAGCTGAAATGAGAGTTTTAATGATTAATGATTGACTAGTTGTTGACGGTTAAATTAATCAACAATTGTTTGGATAATCGATAATCAGTTGATTCAGGTTGTCAAACTTGATTTATTGTCTGTTTTTTTTTACATCCTTGATGACAGTAAACTGAATATCTTTGAATCTCAGATCCAAACAAAATATTTGCAGACGACATCTTCACCTTTGGGAAACACTTTTTCACTATTTTCTGACATTTTATAGAAAATAATCAACAGATTAATTGAATTGATTAATTGAAATGAATGAAATGCGCTCGCATTGTTGCACTGAGAAAAAAACCTGTATTTAAAGCTTCTATATGTAAGTTTTACAAACTGTGGAAGAGTTTGAAACAATGTTGTATGATCCAGACCAGAGATTTGGTTTGGGAGGCAAAAGCTGAAGTCAGCTTCAGGTGTTACTCATACGTTACCTCGTACGACTATCAGCTCCTCAATCAACGGCTCAGGCAGTATGTTATTGTATGAAATACTAACTGGCAAAGTTGTATAGCATTATTATGATAATGATGAAGAACATTTGCATAACACTAGTAGATGGACATTCCCATAAATTTCTATTTTCTTTTGCCGATTTTCTGAATATTTAGCTAAAATTTGCAATACAGTTGGATGGAAACTCGCCTAGAACCTTAATAACTTTGTAAGCGTCGTTACACCACCAGTGTAGAAGAGTGTTGTGAGTTCAGCATCAAACTTCATTCATTCCTTTACTAGCTAAGAGCTGTGTCAGGGGAAAGCAACTGCACCGCTGACTCTGCCTTTGCTTCTAATTTTAACACTTTTTTCTTTGACTGTGAACACTGTTTACTGATGCGTTTTACAGTTCACTACGTGTCCTTCCACATGAATGAAAAGAGGTTAGAATTATTCCAGTGAGTACAGCTAGGCTACTTCCTGTTTACTGTCTCACTACTCAATCTAGTGGTAATGACACCTTTGGCATCGTCAAAACTATTATTTATAAACACTCTACTGAGAATCACTGATAGGTCATTATTGAATATTTTAAAGTAGAAATATTACAAATTGCTCCTTTAATTCTGTGTAATTGGTCCTTTGGCAGCCACTAACCACACTGTGGTTAAGATTATGAAGGAGTTGTTTCAATAATACATAATAATCATCCTCCAGTTTTGTGTGCGATGTGTAGACTTACTTCAGACTTACTGATTAGATTTCCTAATATTTTGAGCTCTGGCCTCATTACAGACAGTTGTTAAACAGCAGGTGTTGTGTTTTTGCCAAAAGGCTTATAACAAGGTTAGGAAAACAGAGACAGCGATGCAGAAACAGATCAGATTTAGAGCAGTGGTGCTGATGAGGGAGATGCTGCCTCCAGGCCCGAGACTGACAAGACAGCTGACCAATGGAGTGCAGGGGAGGCTGCACCGTGAGCCAGTGGTGTGCATCCTGCCCCACCCCCTGACTCTGCTGTGTGTGGAGTGTACGTGACAGAGCAGGGAGGGGAGGGAGGGGAGGGAGGATATGGGCGGCAGCAGCTTGGAGCTTAAGAGTCGGGGTGGGAGCGGAGCTGAGCAGACAAAGACACTGCAGCAGTCTGCAGATCATCCATCAGCCAAATATCCATCGTCCCTGAAGCGAGTGCTCCCCAGGACCTAGTCCTTTAAAACAGGAGAGGCCTGGCTGCTCATCTGCCCGTCTGCACCCTTCTCTTCCTCCTCATTTTCTTTGCCGGCTGAGAGCACATTTGCAGTGGAGCCATGCCTGAATGCTGGGATGGGGTGAGTGACTGATGGAGAGGATGATGACTGTATAGTTCCCCATGTTTGTGTGATTTATTCAGACAGTGGAGTGTGGATGGTGATGGTGATCTGCCGAGTGAAATCTGGTGTTCAGAATTCAAAATTCAGAATTCTCTGCAGACTGTCCATTGATTGACTGACTGAGATGCTTGGGTTTGTCTCTAAAAATGAAATCTAGTAGATTCCTTTGTTAAGAAAAAAAAACATATCATCCTGAATTTTTTCATTTTACTGGCTGTCCAAAAGATGCATGACATGAATAATGTAGAATATGTGATGAGTTTTAGAGGCTGCACTGAGAAGGAATGAGTGCAGCGTCAGTGTCAAACTGAAGGGTCATTCTTTGACTGTGGCCCACTGACACACTTAAGCACACTAACACCGATCCTGTGCAATGCACGGATGCCTCTGCAGATGAACACGCTAGCATGTGTTAATCCTTGTGAGAGAGCATCTATTTTGACAACCTTGGAAAAGGATGAAGTGTGTGGGTTTGTTAGAACTAGGCGTTTTATTGTGTGTGTGTGTGTTTACTCGCAATGTGACGCAGCCACAATTTTCACAGACATTTGCCATTTTTTGCGCCTCAGCTCACAAATGAAATTAAATATAATTCCGCTAATTATACTATTGCGATCCAATAAAAGAGCATAGGGTTTTCCACTCTGTGATGATTTAAATTCCTCTTGCCATGTTTGCTTCCTGGATGTCTGAAGGTCATCAGCAGCCCCTGTTTTTCTAAAATGTCCTCTTTTACTGTATTTACCAGAATTTAGTCCCTTTAAAAAAGCCTCTGCTGCAGTAACTGCCTCTAATTAGAATGCTGATTGAAGATAACACTGATGTTGACGCTGAAATAATAGAGCGATAATCTGACTGGATTAAGTCCTAACTGCTGCCGACATGCCTTTGTGCTGCTGCAGGGGGGTTTATGCAGAGTTCTGGTAGTTGCCTGCATCCTTAACTGTGGTTTGTTTCTGTACTGTGAGTCACTGGGAGTTCTGGGTGTAGTGTTACAAAGAGCAGGCAGCTTTTGAGAGATGCTGCGGTGAAGCAGAGACTGACAGCGGCAGGTTGACAGAGGGCTTTCAGACAGCTGTTTCTCTGTGTAAAATGTGAGGAACAACAATGAAGTGTCAGTGTGTTTTAGAGCTCTGTGTGATTGTTTCAAAGTGGAATACACAGTACTGACAAGCGTCAATAAAATCACGTCAATTAAAGCTTCAGGGCAGTTTAACAATCTCCAAACGCCGCTTTGCTGTGTATTTTGGAGCCTACAATACGGAGCACAGCTTGTGGAAAACACATCCCTCCATTTTGAGTTTAGGTGCGTCCGACCAGAGATGCTGACAAAATGTGGGTTACTGTAAGACAGGTTTGGATACACAACGAGCCAATGTTTTAAGCCAGTGCACTATGAGATATTGCAGAACTCAAATGGTTTTATGATGATTTAAGATAAAAGTCAGAGGAAACACAATTGACGACAGATTCTTCGGAGTCATTTTCAGTCATTTACTGTGATGGTTCAATGAAGTCGCAGTTCATGGAGCAAATTAATCACGTCTGTCACGACACGTAAGATTCATGAGAACATAATTATTCCACTGTCTCGTCACTGAAAAAAACATCACAGCCATGTACTTCTTGTATTCTGTTTCGTATATATGTTGCACTGTTTATGTGACATATTTCGCTCATATTTTGAGCCAAACCGGTAAATGGAAATACGCCTAATTTCTTTTTCATGACATTTCACTTGACGGTTATATGAAAACACCAAAGATGTATCATTTCTCACGTCACTTGTGAGAGTATGGTGTGGTAGGTGTGGTGTAATATCCCTCCTCCCCCATCACTTTGCTCTGGGAGGATTCAGGTGCCAATGTTCTTACAAAACAGGTGACCGCGTGTGAACTGCCAGGTGAGTAAGAATGTGTTTGTATATTTCACAGGAACATGATGTTGAAACCCCTTATGGGATGCTGCATGTGGTGATCCGCGGGGCGCCCAAAGGAAACAAGCCTGCAATCCTCACCTACCACGATGTGGGACTGAACCGTGAGTATCCACAGACTGTGTGTGTGTGCGTCTTGACAGATGTGTCAGCTTTGTCAGATAGGTGTTTCTCCACTTATCAGAGGTGATAATGAGCCTCTGTGCTTCCATATTGTGTTGCGCACACACACACACATATGGACACACACTTGTTATCATCTCCAGGAGGAGGTCGACGTCACTAGTGTCACGACTGATAATTAAAAGAAAAAATGCAGAAATGAGTCATCATTATTTTACAAAAGTGGGAAGTACAAATGCTTTGTTACTGTACTTAAATAAACTTTCCAGGTATCTGTAGTCTACTTGAGTATTTTTCTGACAACTTTTTACATTTACTCTCTACATTTTAACTCAAATATCTACTTTCTATACTCCTTACATTTTCAAAACAGGCTTATTACTACGGTTTTAATGCATTTAGAATAGAACAGAATGCCTTTATTGTCACTGTGTTGTTAAAAAACATACAATGACATTTGGAGTGCCACACATGTAAGGTTCCACAAGTTAAAAACACAACCTCCACACATTCATTCATTCATCTACCACACATTTGAGATACATTATGGCTTATTTTTATTTTGTATCATTGCACACCTTCACGACATCAAGTCTGACTTCAAGCTAAATGGATGGAACAATTACACATAGAAAAAACGACATTGACAAATGTCAAAAACAACATAAAATACACAACAAGACACAAAAGACAAGAAAGGAAGATTAGACCACCAAGAAAAATGAGCTGAATTGAATATACTGTCATCTTATAGATCTTATTATATTTTACATTTAAAGAGTAAAATACATAAAAACAGCATGATATATGGATTCATTTACAGTAAAAAACAGAAAATGGAGATATTGAATTTATAATGATTTTTTCTAAGTATTGGTCCTAAGGAGATGCCACATTTAGGTCTTGAGCTGAAAAAGTTTGGGAACTACTGTATTAATATGATGTGAGTTGAAGTCAGCTTCACACAAACAGCAACTGGAAATGTCCGTCAAAGGTCTTTTATACTTTGAGGACATTTCAAAGCCTGGACCTTTTCACTTTTACTGCAGTAAAGAAGTTGAATCAGTGATTTTTCTTTCCTTTTAGAGTCTGCACTTCTATTTGGGTCACAAATGATTATTTTTTGACATTATTTCAACATGGTTTAGAGGACATGTACGTTTTATTAAAAAATATGAAACGCTTTCTTTACATGAATAAAACTGACAAAAGTAGAAATGATAAGATTGTATTAAAGGTGCAGTGTGTAATCTTTCACGAAGTTGCAGCTCCCTCTGTAGATATAAACAGCTCACTTTCATGTTATTATACACTAATGAAAACATAATAATGAATATTATATTCCATTTCTACAATTAAATCCTCCTAAATCCTACACACTGGACCTTTCAATAAACTGATCTCTCATCTTAACTGTGGGTACATAAAAATCAAGAGTTGATGTGATGATGGTGACATTTTACAAAGTCAAACCATGCCCTACATGCCAGCACTTAATACAAGCTGAGTGGTCAGTGATTCAATAAAGTAAGGGATAATAATATAACCGTGCGTAGGTGAGGAAAGATGTACACGTAGAAAGAAGCAGAGGAGATGAAAACAATGAGATGAGCAGGTGAAAAGGAGGAGGGAGGGGAGTGTTTGTCTTAGAGCATGTGGTGCCCAAAAATAGAAAAGAAGAGGAGATGAAGAGGCAAATTGAAAAGGGTGAGTTTGAGAGACATCGATGAAATGTAGGTCAGAAAAACATCCCCGTCCTGCGGAGGGAGGCGGGGCAGGGTTCGCAGCAATGCGGCGCTGCCTTGATGGGCGGAGGTGTTGGAGGTGGTGGTGGGGGGGATAACATGTCACTGACCGGAGCAGATGACTGCAGATATCTGGCTTTTGTCATCTCCCCCACTGCTTTTTAAGTCCTTTGTGCCTTCTTTAAATGATTAAGCTGACACTTAAGAAAAACTATAGCACATAAAATAAATCAAAGGATTAAAAGAATTGCAAAAAAACCCCAGAAAAAGCAGCAAATGTGAGCACAAGACAATTATAGGACCATTTATAGGAATTATAGGACCAAAAAAAAAAACATCCTGCAGCACAGAACCACAGTGTTATTAGTATTCAAAGCCAGACACTAAATCACTCGACCGCAGAAACACAATCACGCAAGATGGAGCGGGAAGTAGGATATGAAAGGAGGGGGAAGGAATCAAGGAAATCAAGGAAAATTGCAAAGGAGTTTATTTGTGCAATATATATATGTGTAAAAAAAAAAACAGAAGATAATGGAATAAAAAAGTGTGGTTAAAAGTGTGAAGCAGAAAATAGGCAGACTCGCTTTAGAAGTAGTAAAAAAAGAGAGCTCACTCTTTGTTGGAATGGAATAAAGTGATGCAGTATATGGAGGCAGCTGGTGTGACTGCAGAGGAAGATGATAATGAGAAGGAAAAAGAGGGATGATGGAGTGTCTAAGAGGGTTTAAGAGTGAAAAGGGAAGCGTAGAGGGAGAAGAGTGGATCAGGGAGTCAGTAGGACTACAGACTGCGAGCGCCGACTGATGAGTCAGCATGAACCCAAGACAATGTGGGAGGACATTTTATCACCCCTATCCTTGCATAGCATCAGGGTGGCGCTTCTGTGGCAAAGATTAAACGGTCACCTTCCCGGCCTCGTCTGCTTTTCATCTCTAACCCACTTGCCATGCTAATTGGTCCATTTAATTAACACTGTTCGACAGAGCCCGAGGAGGAAACAATGTTGCTGCGTGGTTTTCGCTAGTCTGACACACATGGGAGGAAAAGTAGGCCAACTGCAGAGGCGGTGGGAGGAGGGCAAAGGAGAGCTGACATCTATTATATATGTGGATATTTCAGAATTCAGTGTTGGCTGTGGTCTATAATAGTCCAGGAGAAAGCTCTATAAAGTCTGAGAGAAATCCTCAGTGAGTCACTCTCAAAATAAATCGGATTCGTTTCCAAAGTCAGGAAAGACAAAAGATTATTTTTATCGTTTTTATATCTCCATAATGACGTTTTATCAAGCAGACCTGGGCCTCTCATCCACATGTTAATGGTGTTTTATGTCACTAAAATTGAGATTTTTAGAATGACTTCCATCCCAATTCACACGTGTGTTGTTGCTTTGTGTAATGAACATGCACCGGTATATGTCTATGACTGAAACATCAAACATAGGTCATATAGGTGTATAAGTCAGTGTCTGACCTGCAGTAGATCATATTTTAGATGGACACATGTACTGGTCTTGTAGCAAAATCGACATAATATAAAGAACACGATATAACTCATAACTTGTCGTTGCCGCTCACCTTCATGACAGACTAAAGCCTCTGCGTCTGCTGTGTCACCTGAAGGTCCACAGTTTAAAGTCCAGCACAAACTATGGTTTGTCTGTAGGTTTGTAGTGGGTTTTCTGTTCAAGCGTGTATAGAGACATTTTATAATACAAAGGTCGTGGGGACAGAAGGTTTTTTTGTACCTGTTTAGAAAACTGTCTGTATTAGCATGGACAGGGAATAAGCCTTTGGTTGATGCTCCTTTTATGTCCGATCACGATCCTGTCATCTGTTACCAATGAACCTGATCAATGTGGAATCTGACACAACAGTGTCACTTGTAGATTCGAGAAACTTCTTATTCTCTCTTTGTCCCAACTTTTTTGAGTGTACTGCAGGCATCAAAATCTGAATTTGTTTAATATTTACAAAATGCAATTAATTCAGTTAGTGGAAACATTGTATATCTTGTACGTTTTGTGAGTTAAACAAAGATTCATGCAGATTAACAAGTCACAGATTTTAGTTTTTATTGCATTTTTTTGAGAAGTCCCAACTTTTCTGGAAATGGGGTTCATACACATGGTTACAGTAGTATGTACATTATTTAAGAAAACATATCTTATAACTAGCCACTAAAACCAAGTATACTGTTCATAACATTAAAAAAACCAGTGGCTGTCGGCCAACTTTGAACTTAATCATGTAACATCACACTCTTTATTACAACGTACTGATTCACTGGGTAATATAGTTGAATGTGGATGGAAACCTGATTTGTTCTATGAATTTATGAAAATACTACTTTGAAATAAAATGTGTTCTAGAATTACAGAGTTACAAAATACAGATTGTGATTTAGACAAAAGTATGTTGAGTGTTAGTACATATAGGCTTTTGAGTATGTAGGACATAGTATGCCATTTCAGATGAAGCTATATTCTTTTACTAACTAAAAAAGTCAGGCTTGAGATGGAAATGTTTTCACAAAAGTCCTGAATCTTTTAGGTCTCTAAAGTAACTTGAACTTATTTTGTAATTTCCCCTCAGTCTGACTGAACTGGCTGTGGTTAGCTCACTGGCTAACGTTAGCTAATGTGACTGTGTTTGCATTTGGTTAAAAAAAAACGAATCTTAAAACCAAATAAACATAACAGTCCAATCGTTGAAATTAGCTTAAACATGTAACATCACACTCTTATTCTTACATATTGATTCACTAATATACTTGAATGTGGAAGGTCATTCAGGCTGATTCAGATTTCCAGGATGATTAGTCTCTGAGCAAGATGGCGACCATCAAGCATAACAGAATACAAGCTTCGTTCCATCTATGGTTTCCCCCTACTTTTATTCTTTGTGCTAGGCTATGCTAAATTAACAGATCTACTGTAATTCTGTAATGGACTTTTAAATAGAATTTTATATCAATCTTTTAATCTGACCTTCAATACGAGGACACATTTTCAAGTGTAGTCTATTTAAAGTGATTACCATTAAAGCACCTATGTCCTATCAGACATGTAATTCACACTGACATGCTGCATATCAAAATAGTGCAAGGAATCTTTGCTTCCTCTTTGCTGGCACAGGACCAGGTGAACAGACGGTCACCTTTCAGGTTCTCTCAGAGTGTGGTGCATACACAGTGTGATCACATTGCTCCTCTACTTATCTCTCTTCACCACACCAACTGTATCTCCATCTCACATACTCTGACACGTGTCTCTTTCCTCTCACCCCATGCTACTTCCTCTTATGTCCTCTCTTGTCTCGCTGTCCTGCAGACAAGCTTTGCTTCAACACTTTCTTCAACAATGAGGACATGCAGGAGATCACCAAGCACTTTGTGGTTTGCCACGTTGATGCTCCGGGACAGCAGGTTGGAGCGTCGCAGATGCCACAGGGGTAAAGAATATGCAGACACATGCACACACAAAAGTAAAACAGTAAAAATCTACCTTCTTTAAATGCACAAAACGCACTTTTAGGAAGACACGAGATAATAAACTGTGATAAAAAATGTTTGTTTGTTTTTTTGGTTATGATTATTAGTTTTTTGGGTGGCCATGCACATATGGATGATCAGGATATTATGCTGCTGATGATTTTCTTTCACTTTTATTAAACCAACCATGACATACATTACCAAAAGAAAACAAACACAGATCAGACTTAATATACAGATCGAACCACTAGCACACTAAGCCCTAGCAGATTAAACTCACATTTAACGCCACACCATCGTTTAGTGTCCACACTTCTTTGCCATCAGAGATGCACACAGTTCAGCACAGACACTTTAATAGGCTCTTTGGTAATATATTGAACTGGACTTAGCACTTGTCATTACCTGATCCGTACCACA
>JAPQRN010000022.1:981033-1000239 GCA_037367275.1 Coranthus polyacanthus
GGTGTTTACCCACCTGAAAGTTTGAACCAAGGTTCATGTTTTTGTTCGATTGTATAAATTTGGTCCAGTTCCTTTTACTTTCACACTGCAATTTTGGTAGTGGACTAATTCGTCCTGTCATCATCTACATGTGCTGTGTCTCCCTTTATAAACAGGCCGCATCTGATGTTGGCATGTTGTTAATTCACCTCATTTTTAACTTCTGCCATTTGTTTTTCTTCTTTTGTTTTTTGTGATGATAGCCTTGCATAACTTCCTGCGATTGGTCCAAAAGTTGGAACTATCCAAAAAGTGTTTTCACTCTGTACATGAGCAGAACCATGTTTCAGTTTGACCTGGACATAGACCACCTCATTTGGTCGGATCAAAGACTGGCTGGATGCTCCACACCATGGACCG
The DNA here is from genome assembly GCA_037367275.1 of Coranthus polyacanthus. Lineage (NCBI taxonomy): Eukaryota > Metazoa > Chordata > Actinopteri > Kurtiformes > Apogonidae > Coranthus > Coranthus polyacanthus. Next base: position 981,433 of record JAPQRN010000022.1, read on the forward strand.
GGAGAGGTTTCACACCTGCAAATCTGTTTCTAATTAAACTGTAAAGTCCAAAAGTCCAGAACAAATGAGGTAGGTGTGAAAGAGGCCTAAGTCTGATTTACTTTTTAGAGCAGTGTTCATTGTGTATAAATGGATGTTTCTGACAATTTTTTCCACCATTTCCACATCATCTTATAATATTATCTTCAATAGCTAAATCAAAGACATATATGTTTGATAAAAACAACTTTGTTTTAGGCTAATTTTTATGATGACATATTAAATACTAAATAGATAAATGAGGCAAAATAAATAGGCAGAGTTAACATTTTTCTCATTTCTCTGTTCCTTGCTCAAAGTTTTTTTTTTTTAAATGTAATGCAAATTTACTTGGTGACCCAAACAAAATCTCCTGTGACCCACCTGTGGCTCACAGCACCATGGATGCTTTAGAGTTAGGTTAGATGTAAAAACATTTTGGTTCATTATAATTTGGGATAAATTCCTAACTGCACTAGAGTTGCAGTTAGAAAAATCTAGCTATTGTCAGAATGTTGCAATAATATTGGGCCAAAATTAGTTCCTAGTAGCCAGAGTTTCTAGTCATGTAACAATAAGCCTCCACCAGTCAAGAAGTTATGTGAATTCAACTGAAGGTGTTTTTAAGACATTTTCTTAAGGATATGAGATTCAGTGATGATCAGTGTATACTGTGGTGTGTGTAGTGTGTCAGTGCACTGACCTGGCTGCAGTTTGAACCATCTCCACTGGGAAGTCAGGACACAGTAACTGCAGCAGGGATCTGTACTCCAGCATAGACAGCAAGTCTACAACACAACAGCAAATGGAAGTCACAGTCATCACATAATGTTTTCCAGTTTTCTTCCTATTACTTCTGTGTCTCTGGTCTATTTCAGAATCAGAGAACCTTGTGTGAGGAGGCTCATGGATTTATGATTTGCTAAATGTTTCAATGATTTTTCAGGGTGATTTCCCAACAGGCAGTGCAACCCTGAACTGACAGGATCCATGGATTCAGTGTGTGTGTGTGTGTGTGTGTGTGTGTGTGCGTGTGTGTCACCTCCACTCTTGCCAATCTGTCTGTAGCATCTCCAGAAGACTCTGATGAAGGATGCTCTGTTATGAGGAGTGGCCCTGATGTAGTTATACTCTCTGAAGAGGACATGGTTACTATTCTTCACACTGCTGAAACTACACACACATACACACACACATTAAAAAAGGTTAGCCAATGTTACATATCCATTGGGGTGCATCATTTCCCAATAGTTTTTATAATTAATGTCCACGGTCTCATTTTGTTCCACTGATCAAAGTAGACAGCTATGCAAAATATTTAGTCATTCTAGAAGTATCTGGAGGGTCCATCTAGCTTAACTTAACTTACAAGTCTATTGGGATTGCCCCAAAATTTACCTGGACCTGCTGATTTCTGATGATTCCTAACCCTAACCCTGCAAGTGCAAGTAACAATCACTGTCCAGATGAAATGAGGGACAGAATCTTATGTTTATAACATAAACAGATAGAGAACTGAAAATGTGAATAGTGTATTTTAAACATGAATCACATTTTCTGTCAGTGCTCAGGAGGACATAAACTATGATAAAATCATCAAATATTTTGCCTGAAAATGTAATTTTGGTGGAGGAAAAATTTAGATTAGGGACACAATGATATTGAGAAGTTTAATTTTTCAGTAGGGAAATGATGCACCGTAATATCCACTTCAGATGCATGCAAAAAGTATTGCACCTCTGCAGGGCTGTATAATGAGTGCTAACATACTATTCAGCAAGGTAGCGGATCACCCCAAACTGGGTGTATTCCTCTTTATGTTCCAGCAGTTGGGTCACTGCGTCACTCAGGTAGAACAGCACATTACTGTCCGCTAGGAAACAAATACACACACACAGCTCAAACAGAAACGCAGACATGTTAAATACAACACTGAACTAATCAATGGTTATTATAATTGCAGAACTTTTCAGTTCAAGTCATGGACTTCCTTATAAAAATATAATGTAAAAAAATTTCAGTTCAAAATCAGAACGCTCTACCACAAAATGCCTCTTTAGTTCTAAATGTTTGAAGCTATATTTAATCATTAGTATATGTATTCTAAGCCTCACCGTGTGCTTATTTTACACATCTGAAATTTGTACTCATCATCTGACAAACCCTACAGATCATGTGCAACATGTGTTCATGTAAATAGCTGTTCTTGAAGTCAAATCAGATCAGCATAAATCATTTGTTACCTGAAAGAAGAATCTTCCATTTTCAACAATGTATATCTCCACTAGTTTTTCACTTTGTTACAGCCATGTTGTGGTTTAGTGTAGGATTAATATAGTTCTATCAGATCTAGAAGTCAATCTGTCTCAATACATTTTTTTAATACAGGACCAAATATTTTGCTTAATATAGCTTTAGAGCTGAAAACCCCACTTTTGACTATATAGGTTCAGTAGGAGTTGGGTTATTTGAAATTCCCTGAAACCTTTTTTGTGGTAAAGTGCAAATACTTATTGCAGATGTTTACTTAAGTAAAATAGATTTTAGGGTCCTGTTGATGTTCTAGGGAGGTCCCAGGTGAGTTGGTATGGAATGAGTCTATTCCGTATTTCGTGCATCCAGTATAAACAGCTTGGACAACAAACTATAAATTACTCTTAGGTAACTAGTTGTTTTTTAGGTAGACGGCGCTATGTACACATTTAGCTAGCGTTACGTCTCTTCTTTGTTTTTTAATCTACGTATGTATGGTGAGTAACGCGCAGAATAAAATAACTGACCTAATTAATGAAACCAACACAGTCTAAAACACATCAGTACCGAGAGAAGCTCATTTAACACAACGTAAAGAGAGTAATAGTAACCTTGCTAGATACTAGAGTTAACCGGTAAAACTGTACACACAGCGAGCTAACGCACAACCTACCGAGATATTCGTCAACGGGGACGGTGGAATTAAAACGGCTCATTCTGCTCGTCATCCCAGGAAACAACGTTGGAATTGGAGATAATAAATTGGAAATGTATGTGACTTTGAAAATTCTAGCTAGCTATGTACATAGCTAACTAACTACACCGTGTTCCATTCATCTCTGACATTTAGCTATCTATCGTAGCTCTGACCCAGTCCAGACATGGTGGGCTTCCATGGAAACAGCAGGATGTTGTGAGTTACTTCAATTAAACATCCCCGAACATTAACAAAACACAAAGGTTCCGCAGCTGCTTTTCAGTGTCTTGTAAATACTACAGAATGTGTTCTTAAAAATAAATATATGTTTTACCATTATAAGACTAAAGCAATAACCTTAGGAGTAAGAGGCGAAATTATAGAACCCAAAAGGACATTACCTTGTACAGTATTATTTCTCACTCACTTAGGAACAATAGGAACACAAAATGAATAACCTCTTCGTTAAATGTAACTTGCAAGTTTGCTCTTGAAATTATTGTACCTTTCTTATTTCACGTAATAAAATACTTCATTCAGCCAGTTCTGCCTTTAGGATATTGTGGTAAATATACTACACAATTTCAACCTCAGTATTTCTGAAAACTGTAATAAAGAAGTTGTTACCTTTTCACTGTCAACTAAAGTGTCAGATTCCAACTGTTCAGGAAACACATTATTGAGCTTTACACACTGTATGTCTGAGTACATTCCAGTAAATTAAAAAGAAGGCTAAAGTAATTCGTTTTTGAAGGACTGACTAAACCTATAGTACATTATGATTTAAGTCTTATTTTGTTAACTTGGTGTAGATAAAAATATGTATGACAAACACCCAATGTGCTTATAAATCAATCAAATGTTGTATATTGCATAAACCTACATCCAGTCAAATCGTGTGTATGTAAATAGAATATATGAAATAATCCAATAAGAAAAAGAGTTTCACAGATGGGGAAGGACTATGTTTCGACGTAGTCAATCAAATTTCTTCTTTGGGTACGCAATGCACGTGATGGACCAATCAGCGGAGGATTTTCACAATTTTGGGGAGGGCCTTAGTTCAAATATAACCAATCAAATTCGAGTATAGTATAAAATAAGGAAGCCAATTAACAGTTGCTAATTTGTAAAATGTAAATGTCTGGAGTATACAGGAAAGCTTTGTTTGGTGTTTACCGGCATTTTTCGTCGTTTGACCCTTTATGCAGTGATATTTTCCATTCAAAATGTGTGATTCAACATTAGACTGATGTAGTCAGGGTGGTGGCCCTGTCTCCGCCCCTCCAACTGTCTCTCCGCCCTTGGAGGCATTTCAAAAAGCTGCAACAAGTTAAGCAAAGGAAGCAGCGATGAGACCGGAAAGGGTGTTCGTTTGTGTCTAAAATAACAGCGCGACATATATTAATTACACAAAAAGATATTTAAATAATTAAGAATTTACGTTGTCATGCTTATTGTCTTGAAATGTTTACAAGTGCAGTTATTTTTTTTACCAACTGCATATTTTTATGATAAACACAACTTTGTAGTTGTCAAGTTTTATTTTTAACCGGAAGTTGCTTTTTGTATTCTGGATAACACTGACAACGCTTGTATAAAGCTCCATTGGGCTTCTCCGTGGTGATCCCATTATCACCTCCATCTAACAGGACAGGCAGCATCGCATTGTCTCCTAGAAACGCAAACAGGTATCTCAGCAATATAAAATGATATGCTACCTTTTTGCTAAAACGCATATTTGACTGTGAGCTAGCGTGCCAGGTTGCCGTGTTTCTGCAGCTGTCGTTGTAAACTGCGTTGTTAGGCCTGGCTGTATTGGCGCGGATGGAAGGTTAGCTCAGAGCCTTGTTTCTAAGCAGCTAACGGCGGCTACCGACCGCTAGCAAACAATAAGCAGTCACCGTGGGGATTTGCTGTACCGCATTCCTTAAGAACACATAATGCTACGTTTAAAAAGCTATGTACTGCACGTTGACATAATATGAAAGTGTATGTATTCTTGCAGAGGCGGATTAAACCAGAACGAGCGGGTTAACGTGCTAATGTAGCAACTGTCACTCTTGTTGCTAAGTTAGCTAGTTAATGGCGTTTGTCTGACTGGTAACTAACGATATCGCGCTAGTTAATATGTCGACCACTCCCAACCTGAGCAAAGTGAATGTGGGACTGGGGGAATGATTAGACGATAGCATACCCTGCAAACGGGTGCTAACCTCACTGATGACAGGCTGTGGCTCTGGGTGCAGTCCAGATTCTGAGTTTACGTAGGTTAGTAGCCCGGGGGCTAAAAATTTGGTGTTTGCCTTCCATTCTGTGCTACTTGCATACAATCCCAAACCTTGATTTTAGTATATGTTTAAGTTTTCATAAATGTGACGGTTTAGTGCTGTCTACCTTATGTACACACCCTTACGTGTTACGGCAGTGAGTGACTGTAGTTAACGATGACAGGTATTGGCCTGTTAGTAAATAGGTCTATTTTTATGTTGAAGTAACATAGCTAATTAAAAGCATAACATCATGTTAGGTCTTCTCTTCTCACAATGGAGAAATGAACATTGAATGCATTTGCCTAGTTAACATCAAAACCACAGTTTTAATTAGTTTTAGTTAGATTTCTTTACTTATCACCGGCCAACAGCATTGTTTTGCATGATGTAACCATTTATTTCATGCTTCTTGAGCAAAATATGTCTGTAACAGCTGCAACTTAGAATGTAGTTGGCACACATTCTTTTGTTGTGGTACTCCTACACTCTTGCTTTACCTGAAGGTGGTTGGTGTTAGTGACCCATGATGCCTCACAATAACATGTGCTTCTTCAGTTGTGATTGGGTTTTTATTCATTGCTACTTGTGGTGGATTAGCTGCATAATCTATTATCAGATTCATATTGTGATGTGAGGAATCTCCAGAGGTGTTGATGGATAAATGACTAAACCCATACTAAACTAGCAGGTTTTAAATGACAGTTTGTGCTGTTTCCATACAGAAATCAGGTTTAACTGTATGTATGTGCAATGTAGTGCATCTGATTAAGGTAAGTTTTGAGATTGTCAAAGTATATTAGTTTGTTTTTAATAAGCACCATTAACCCATTTTCAGAGTGTGAATTTGAAGGCTTTAGTAGTATTTTTGTGCACTGTATTTTTCTCTTGCCTGTTTACCACTGTCCTTTGGATCAATATGAAATCTGAAGCCGTAGCCCCTCCCTGAATGTGCATTAGACAATCACATGATTATGTTTTTAAGTGGCGAGTGAGAGTGTGAGTGCAATTGCAGAACACATTTTACAGGAGCTTTTGGAATTTCTTTTTATTGACAAAAGTGTCTTTGTTAAAGAGCTGCTGAAGCTCCTGATTGTCAGGTTTTAATTTTAGAGATAGTCTCTGTAACTATGGGCCCACTCTACCATTAAAATATACCCTTAAAAATCAAATCACAATCTCTGCTTTGGGATGTCTGTCAGATCCTAAATGTTACTTTTTTGATACCAATCTTCCATGTTAACAAAAAGGTACAATACCAGTTATGGCTGCATTGTTATACACGCAAAGCTGTTTTATAACATAAAAAACCTATATAAACCTATTTACCAGATTGTGACTGATGGTGGTTTTAAAAGGTAGGTATAATAATGATAGTTTGGAGCAGGATATGGTATTGTATGGTGGATATGGTAAATAATATGTGAAATGGCATATTTTTCATGCAAAATGTGGTGTTTTTCTGCCCCACTTGTGTGGCTAAGTCTTAACAAACTTAGGGGAAATGCTGGAACCTGAACAGCAGCTTAGCCCTCTGAAAATCCTGTTATGTTGTTGGTTTTCAGTTCTCCATCACCCTGGTATTTCACCAATCAAACCAGTTTTATAACATTTAACACAACGTAAAGCTATCTGTGAACATAATATCATTCATATCGTTTGTGCGTACATGTGCTGATACTGATGAGACAAGACATTTTTCGATAATGAGGGTATCTAAACAATTTTTGATGTTAGAATACACCTGTGACAAAGATGGCAGTACTTTATCAATTACTCTATAGAGAAAATACTTAAGAGGTATTCTGTGCCAGTTCACCAAGGCCCCCCAGTTCATGACATGGATTTTCTTGAAAAAAGTGTATGCAGAAACTTCTGTTAACTTCATGGGACTTCGCAAAATCCATCTTTCATTTGGGAAATAGCTCGTCTAGTTTCATTGATTTGATTACTGTAAACATTTGGTGAGTTCAACTTGAGCTGTGGAGGTTTATTTTGATTTTGTTCCTTGGTTGAATATTTCACTAATGGGCTTTGTATATTAAAGTCATGTCAATCCGCCTTGTTCAATTTTTATTAACAAAAGACAAAGAGCAGCTATGTGTGTATAATTAAACTACTATTAGACTTATACTACAGCAGTGGCATAAAGTGAACAGAATAGACAGTGATATCATTAATCACAGTTATTTGTATGGCAATTAATTGTCAACTCAGATTTCAGTATTGTGACAGCCATAGTCATGCTGTTACACTTGTAGAGGTGAAGCACAAACATGTATTACAGCATGTTTCAAGTGAAGATAACAACTCGCTTGGACTTGGCTCGATTTTGGTACCTACACATTGCATTGGACCACGGGGTTGATTTGCTGCCATGCTTGTGCGAGTGAAAGAAAACCATAGAGTATCTGCTGTAGTGTCTTGGCTCGGTCAGCTTTTCCTGCTGCAAACTATTGTTACGTTATCGGCCTTTAAAAAAAAACACTATTGGTTGATGTCTACCTGATGGTACCTGTCATATAATGGAAATACAAAAAATGCCGTGCTCAGTGAAGTTGAACTGATGCTGCCAGTGGAAATGCAGCTTTAGTTGTGTGAGTTGTTCCTCTGCAGTCTCAGTGTCTGCAGCAGAGTCTGTAGAGACTGCTGCAACTTAGTGTAATTTCCAGATGAAGTTTGCTTTACAACGCTGCTCTGCAGACTCTACAGTGCAGTCACTGATATGTGAATCTGGTGTTTCAGATTCACATATTAGTCCTGTCCACAATATAATTTTTATTTGTTTTGTGTTTCAGATTCACATATTAGTCCTGTCCACAGTATAATTTTAATTTGTTTTGTCTGTTGTGTTCCAGTTGAGTACGTTTGGGGAAGCCCACCCCCCGAGTGGCCACCATGGGGGACGATAGCGAGTGGATGAAGCTTCCCATCGACCAGAAATGTGAACACAAGGTGACTGAAGTTTGTTCCTAGAGACATTCTGTCATTCACTCACATAGAACGCTTCATTTTTAACATATAATAGTCAGAATAAAGACAATTATTTTCACATCCAGTGCAAAACTTGTGCCCTGTTATGACAACATTGACTATACATATGGTGTCCTTGTGTTGTCTCTCAGAAGGCTAATGGTTCGTGATGGTCAGCTGGTGTGCTTTACTGGAAACCCTCCTTATTTTACATGTTATGTATATGTACATGATTTATTAGGTTAACTAAAACTGTAAAAACTCCCACAAGCACACAGTCTCTGCTAGTCTTTCTCTACCAGAATAAGCAGCCCTGTAAATCTGTAATTTGACCCTTATCCTCAAAAGGCATAAGATGTGGGATTATGCTGATACACAGATCTAATCCAAATCTTACTGACACACTTTAAATCTTTTGATTAGATCGTAAGCATTTAATTAGTGACACTAACATATGGCTCTTTTGTCATACTGTATATGGTGTTTACTTCTATTTATATCATCTTCTGCATTGACTGTGTTCCACTATTATTCTGAATTTGATACAGGTCGTGTAAACAGCATATTCGGAATTAGGTCTCTTCCCAAATGTAGCATTTTCTGATGGAGACATGTGGGATATGCTGATGTTGTTCATCTTTCATCTCTCTCTCTCTATCATGTGTATTTAAATAATTGCTAAATTGAGTTTATCTGTTACTTAAAGCTACAGGAGCCAAAATCAGGGGGAAAAACACCAGAATTTGAAAATGCAGTAGAGTCACATCTGACTGAATCTGATCAGTTATCTGTAACTACAGCTGTCAAAGTCTGAATCACAGGGTCTTTCTACAGTATGAAAACAGAGACCAGAGAAGTGGGTAGAATTTTTGTTTCCTCTAAGACCATATACAGAGACGATGAGGGTGAAGAGGACAAAGGTAATGCGTGACTAAAACATCGGTGATAGCGCTCTTTTTCCAGACCCTAATTCCATTCTGTTGGTAGTTAACAGACTCAGTGATGTTGGTTAAATCTACATAACCCTCTCCTCGCTTTCCTTGGCCTGATTTGGACACGTCTCCACTTCTTGTATCTGTCGTTTCAAATTAAAAGCCTCTGCAGAACTGTGTAATGTGAGCTCATGATACAATAAATCATCCAATTCTGAAGTGGCGGGGACAATAATCTTGCAGTGGCGGGTTTAGGGTTTTGGATATGGTTGCAACCAACGATTATTTCATATATTTTAATATTTCATTTTCTCACTTATTTGCTTAGCTGTTTGGTCTATAAAATGTCAGAAAATGGCAAAAAAATGCTTATCAGTGTGTCTCCCAAACCCCAAGGTGATGTCCTCAAATGTTTTGGTTGGTCCACACAACCCAATTCTGTTTACTCGAATAATGAAATGAACAAATATTAGATTTTAGGAAGCTGCGATTATAAAATACCTACTAATTACTTTTTAACTACCAGTTGGTGAATAATACAATAGTTGACAACTAATCAAATAATCATTGTAGCCCTAGATGAGGCCAAATATTAAGTCAATACTACCACCAGTATTAAGCATTGTTGTTTAATTTTTGGAGTAAGGGCAAAAAACAGAATATTTTTCTGCATGTAAATGTAATCACTGTTGCCATAACACTAGTAAGACAGTGAGCCACACAGACTGCACACAAACTGCAGTAAGAACCCAAACTGACATGCAGACTCTGCACATGCTTTATATATGTCCAAAGAATGGCCCTATATCATATAATATCAACAGAGCACATGTCTTAAAAGGCCAAATCCAGAACATGATTGATTCATGTCAAATTCTGAATCATGTCATATGTGGAGTAATAGTGTAATGTAAGTGTGCATGTAAATGTAGTGACCGCTGCATTGTGGGACCTGTTCCTTCATTACTGTGATGAACATACACTGTGGTCCCACATACAGCGTCCTGCTGCAGGAAATACTTCCCACACAACCAAATGAGCTGAAAATAGTTTTCAACAAACACACCATCTCCAGCTGTTTTTAAAGAATCCCTGAACCCTTTAAGTAAATGAAAACTATATATAAGGCTGTGTCATAAGTGTTGAACAGACCAGTTTGTCATGTTCATACATGTCATTTCACAAATCTAGGTATAGAACATTCAAAGCTATTCAAATGATAAAATAGTTTGTTCAGCGTGTGTGAGTGAAATTTAAGTTTAAAAAAACAAAACAGTGAAACATTTTGTATGCACTTAACTGACGATGTAAACATAAACTTTAAAGACAAAAGAAAATTGTCATGTAATTAGATTGTGATGATGATTATTGTTTTATCACAGTCATATGTTTGCTTTTTGTTGAGGTTTCTATTTTTGTATTCACCACAGACAGGGTAAGGAAGTGGAAGTAGTGGAGACAAACTAACAAATAGATGGCTTTGGGCTGTTCATTGGATTGGTTGAAATAAGAAATTTAATTCTTAGACTGGAAAGAATAAAAAGCAGACCAGCCACAGGCTTTGGTGCTGTTTATCACTGAATAGTCTTTATAGCTGAAAAATTCAAAAACCAAACTGAGCTTACACTCCGTCTTTGACATGAATTTCAGAGGAAGGATATAGGCCGTCGTCTGTACTGATCATAATGAGTCTGTGCAGTATAGTTTTATGGCCTCATTAGCAGCAAACCGTTCAGATACAGTAAGAGGGCGAATGGAGGTGATGAGGACATATAGTAGATGTTCAGTCATTATAAATCTAGGTCATTTCTAGTCTGTTTTAAAAAAACAAAACAAACTAGACTGTTTGTGTGTTCCATTCTAGTTATTCCTCTAAACAAGACAGGGAGGCTTGGGCGAATGAGTTCAACAAGGTTCTGTTTATTGAACTCTGTCTCTCTTTCTGTTCTTGACCTTTTCCTTGTCCATGTCTTGTTGTGTCTAGGTGTGGAAGGCCCGTCTGAATGGTTACGAAGAGGCTCTGAAGTTGTTCCAGAGGATAGAAGATGAGAAGAGTCCAGAGTGGGGGAAGTACCTGGGACTCATAAAGAAGTTCGTCACCGAGTCCAATGCTGTGGCTCAGCTTAAAGGCCTGGAGGCTGCTCTGGCCTTCATTGAGAATGCACATGTAGCTGGAAAGTAAGTAGCAGTCTAGTGTTGTAAACGACACTGGAATATCTAATGTCAATACAATACCATTGGAAAATAATCAATACCAGTTTTCATACCATGGGGAAAATTGACCCAACATTGAGTTAAAACCTTTTAGATTTTTACTAAATGCTAAATATAACATGATGCTATCTTGAATGTAGTAATGTGTTTCAGTTCTTTTCAGTGTGTCTGTACTCTACGATATATATTAGAATTGCGACGACGGATCACATTTCAAATCCTGATTTTGATTACAAACATGATATGATCTTTTGGGCAGATGAGTAAAAAGCTTGCCTCCTATGTACCGTTGTCTGTCATTGTGTGTTTAGCAGCAGTGTAACTTGATGCTGGGCCTATTGTTATTTATAGTGAGCGGCTCGGCGGTGGCTCTGGTGAACACCACAGGCATCGGTTCCAGTTAAAGCCCACTGTACCACTGAGACAGACTCTAAGAACATCACATGAATTTGGGGCGTCAGCTGACTTTAATGTGGTTTGGTTATTGAACAGAAGCACATAGAATGTAGTTGGGATGTGGTGTCAGTGTTTACTCTAATTCTACGTTCAACATGATTGCAAACATTACACTGTTCCGTATCGCTCTCGTGTTTATCGCCATGTTTATTTAAATAATTGCTAAATGACCTTTGTCGTCTTCATGCCCTTCTCTATAAAACTTTTTTTTAGCTTCTTTCTGTAAAACTTGCAGAATGTTTAACTTGTGTCTGTAAATAAAGGAAACACTGGATGTGGTGCTTTTAGTGAATGTGTTGTGAAAATGATCAAGAGGACAAGGAAAGAGGAAAAAGCAGCCATGGCTTTGAGAAAATGGATGCTGCAGTATTGAGAGAAACAGAGTATGCTCCCAGTTGTACTGTCTTGATAGCCCAGCCCTTCATTAACCTGCAACACAATGGACCTTTCATTTTATCACCAACATAAAACACAAGTGTATCCACAATGATAAGTGACTAATCGTGGGACTAAACCAAGACCGTTTCTGTTCGGGAATAGGGCTGGGAATTGTTGAAACCTCTTTGATACCAATACCTTGGCTTCAATACTGGTCCCTACCTAAAACAAACATTTTTCAATACCAAATTCCCTTTTTGAAGAAAGATCCAACTACAGTACACATCACAGTACATCTCTCTAGTCTTGTTTTTCACCTCGAAGCTAAGGGAACAGGGTGCACGAGGCACATGAACAGTGAACTCAAAAAGACAGGATGGGGTTTTCTTTTCACTGCCTCTTTTAAATACTTGCAAATATCTTAACTGAGTCCATTAACATTTTTTTTGAATTGTATTCTTTCTAGACTAGAAATTCAAAGGGCAAATAGCTTTTAGCATTAAAATGGCCTTTAATCACACAAAGTTACTGCACTATAAAAAAAAAAAAATTGGGTTTTTTGGTCGTGCTTGCCAGACGGCTGTTGGTTTCAGACCATGTCAAACTCAAAAAGTTTTAAATGTGGCTAAATTGTAAATGCTGCGGTTAACTGCTTGATTTCCCTAGCTAAAGCAGAACTGCGGGGCGACGTACTGAACTAAAATCAAATGTGTGTTTCTTGTTGTGCTTGGATATATTAGCCGTGTTCTGACAAACTGGTTTGCATGCGTTCTCTGCCTCAGGACGACGGGGGAGGTGGTGTCGGGCGTGGTCACCAAAGTGTTCAACCAGCCCAAAGCCCGGGCTAAGGAGCTCGGCACAGACATCTGTCTGATGTATGTTGAGATAGAGAAGGCCGAGGTGGTTCAGGACGAGCTACTCAAAGGTCTGGACAACAAGAACCCCAAGATAGTGGTGGCCTGCATCGAGACGCTCAGGAAGGCTCTCAGGTCAGTGCTACTGGATGGTACACAGGTCACGGATCCCTCCACTGTTATTATTTATGAATGCACTATATATTTAACCTGGTTTTCTACACTACTTATGTCATTTGTTTTTGATAAGACATTTCAGATTTTTGTGAACAGATCTTAACATTTCACTGGATGTGTTTCCATTTGTCAACTTCTCTCTAAAAATATTAAGTCAGTATTTTTTTTCCACGAGTCATTCTGGTCTTATTAGTTTTGTTTGGACTTTCTAATAAGTTTTCTGGTCCATCTTTACATTATTGCTCCATTACTTAGTTTTTAGGGTGAATAGAAGCTTTGATGTCTGCCGTGTCAGGCTTTGTTTGACAGATATGATTGACAACTCTCACCTGTCGAGTCTGATTTCTCTGTTTCTTGAATAAAACATATTTTTTCCTGACCGACAGCTTGACTGTTCTACTTAGGCCCGTTGCTCAAAGAAGAGCATAGGCCATCAACAAATGCCCGTCTGTCAGTGAATTTGCTGATGTTTCTGTAGCACAAGTGGTTTTATGGGATGGAGTTGCTAGCCCCACACCCAACCCCCAACCTGGAGGGTCAGTGGTTTTCTGTAAGGATTTTCCTTTCCTTAGCAACGGGTACCAGACACTTGCCTCTCTCTGCTGTCACTTGGCTGCCAAAGCTTTCCCAGGGGCTAGGATGTTAGAGACATGTGACATGTGACTTCAAGCTCGACTGTAGTTGTGGTCAATAAGTTACACTAACGAGGCCGTAAGATGACTTTGTTGCGCAAATGTTTGAGGCTCACAGTTTTATCATGTCAGTAAGGTATCGTTAAGCATTAACTCAGAGCTCTGACCCCCGCATGCTCCCGCAGCTCAGTCCCTTTATCCAAATATGGTCATTTCTGGCTCCAAAAACAACAGTTCAAAAACCAATGGGTGGTGTCAGAGTACCTCCGTCCGATTATACACATTCTATGGTCCATCCTCTCTGAATAGAGCGGTGGGTGAACTGACACCCCACCCCCCAACCCCTGTCAATATGGCTCTGGTTGGCCACTTGACCGACTCTTTTGTCTTATATCTAACTATTCTCGTATTCCCACAGTGAGTTTGGATCAAAGATCATCACATTGAAGCCGGTGGTGAAGGTTTTAGCTAAACAGTTTGAATCCAGAGAGAAGGCAGTGAGAGAAGAAGCCAAACTGCTGGCTGTGGAGATCTACAAGTGGATCCGAGATGCCCTTAGACCTTCACTACAGAACATTAACTCTGTACAGGTGGGGCACATTTCCTTTTGCACACTCAGACCTTTTTTAAAGCTCAGCTGTGGTATTCAAAGTGCTAAACTTTCCTGTTGTGTTCTGTGGTCCTTTAGCTGAAGGAGTTGGAGGAGGAGTGGGTGAAGCTGCCCTCTGCTCCACCCAAACAGTCCAGGTTCCTGCGCTCCCAGCAGGACCTGAAGGCAAAGTTTGAACAGCAGCAAGCCCAAGGAGGGGACCAGTCTGATGGTAATGAACACTAGCACTTAATGTAAACTGTGTCGTCTGTCCTGGTTAAATTCTGTTGTTCGTGATACCATATAATGATTGGAATTTGTTTCCTAACACAAGATGTCTCACAGTGTACTGTTTGTGCTACTTGTCTGTTGTAGGAGAGGATGAGGAGGAAACGGCAGCAGCAGTGGATCCCTATGAGCTGCTGGAGGCTGTGGAGATTCTCTCCAAGATGCCCAAAGACTTCTATGAAAAGATTGTAAATTAAACTATGTAGACTCCTCAAACATCCTGTCTTTTCTCTGTGTGTAAATGACAAAATCCTGCCTATCCTGCTCCGTAACTGAACTTTTTCTGTATCTGTTTCTGCAGGAAGCTAAGAAGTGGCAGGAGAGAAAAGAAGCTCTGGAGGCTATAGAGGCTTTGACCAAAAACCCCAAACTAGAAAATGGAGACTATGGAGACCTAGTTAGAGCACTGAAGAAGGTACAGACAAAGTGTAAATCAGCACCTAACTCAATCAGAGTTGGTTATTTTTTTGACAAGGATACAAACCTGTCACGTTTCAGTGAAAATTGCAGTTTTAACCAGGTCATTTGTGGGATTCGTGTAGATCTAGTGGGGTTTTTCTTTTTTTCTTCTTCTTTCCCGGTAGCACTTATTGATTGGTTCAGCATCTGGACCAGCATCTCACTGAATACAACTGGTGTTTACCCATTCAGTTGTGTAGATACCAGTTGTAATCACTACTCGACCCTATTTACAGTGGGATTGAGGGGAATTTATATGACACACTAGTGATCATAATCCATAATTTCCCCTTTTTGGAAGTATTGTACATCATTTCCTTTTTTTTCCCTCAATGTTTCAGGTCGTGGGGAAAGATGCCAACGTCATGCTGGTGTCATTAGCAGCTAAATGTCTGGCTGGACTGGCCTCAGGCCTGAGGAAGAAGTTTGGAACATATGCAGGACACGTAAGTCAACTGGACTGTATTTTTATGTTAGCTCAATTATTCTCAGTCAGCTACAAACTAGGAACTATCTTGTCCCTTATCCTTCCATATCAACGTGTGTAATGAAGGCTGTTTTTCAATATTTTGTTACTGACATGGAACAAAGCATGATGACCAAGAATTAGAGACCACATAATCACTGTTGATTCACTGAATGAGCCTGTGTGTGTTTTCCAGGTGGTTCCAACAATTCTGGAAAAGTTTAAGGAGAAGAAACCTCAGGTGGTCCAGGCTCTGCAGGAGGCTATTGATGCCATATTCCTCACTGTAAGTACACTGATGAGATAATTAGGCTGAATCACATTTTCTTCTATCATCCTGTTCAAAGTAAAATGGAAGATGGAACAGCCACTTACTGTGATGAGTTATGTAATGTGTTTCATTCCATTTCAATGACAGTAGTTAGGTCATTGTTTGTAGTGTGTGTTGCATTTGAAATTCAGAGAACGCCTCTGATTGAAGTCACGGTTCTTGCTTTATTGCATCAGGATTTGGACCTGGCGTGTTTCAAGTTTTGTCCTTATGGCATTTGTCTAGACTTAGGGTTTAAGTTTTCGTCCTGTTGCATAATTTTTGTCTTTTTTTCATCTTTTACAACTGACGCCTCTCTTCTGCATTTGACGTGTCTTTGTTGAGGTCAACATTCATAAACTCTTCCAGAGAACACTTTTCTTCTGTTTCAATGAGGAAAATGAATTCACATATTATACTATTCCTCTGCCAATTGGCGACCCAATAAAAACAGCTCCGCAACCTATTTTGGGTCCTGACCCTAGGTCTGGGAAACTCAGAGATATTAGGTGAGCTATGACTAGACTAATCTGTAATAACTGAAGCCATATTTGAATACTCATCATGTGGCTTGTGTCTGTCCTGCAGAACTCTTAGAGACCCTCCTGTATTGATTGCTCATATAATGACTGACTGACTCCCAGTAATGCATCTTGGATCATAACCCCTTTCTAACTTTATAGAATGTTCCATTAGACTGTAATTGTTTCTTGTATGTTTTTTTTTTTTTTTTATCCAGACCACTCTGCAGAACCTGTCTGAGGATATCCTGGCTGTGATGGACAATAAGAATCCATCCATAAAGCAGCAGGCCTCTCTGTTCCTGGCCCGCTCCTTCAGACACTGCACACAGTCCACACTGCCCAAGAGTGTGCTCAAACCCCTGTGTGCTGCCCTCATCAAGGTAAACACGATGCCAACTGACAACGTGTAGCGTGAGCTCCTTGTGTCAGACTGAAGGTTACAACAGTCATACAATCACACTAACTATGTTGTCTCTAACTCCCATCAGCAAGTGAATGACTCGGCTCCAGAGGTGCGTGACGCTGCTTTTGAAGCTTTAGGCACGGCCATGAAAGTGGTGGGAGAGAAAGCGGTGAACCCTTTCCTCGCTGATTTGGACAAACTGAAACTGGACAAGGTAAGGATGAGCAGATGTATGAACATGGGTCCCACAGTCATGGAAAATCACATTTTCTATCTCTTTGTCACCCTTTTCACCTTGATGATTTTGCTTCTGTGAATTTAGTCCACCTCTGTTCATGTACTTAAAGGTGATGAAAGGTCATGGAAATTATATTAGCGGTCCTTGAAGAGTCTTAGACAAGTCATGGAAAATTCTTAGGGATGCAAACTCCTCTGACAAAATTTGCAGTTTTGATTTCTAAGTGTTAAACTAAGTGTTAATTAACAATTGACACTTACATGTCAACTATATAATCACATAAGATAAACAAGAAGCACATTCCAAATTTCCCAAACATTTAGAAGTAAGACTAAGGCTTAAAATAAGTGAATTTACAGCCTGTAAGCTGCAGAATGTCTTGCTTGTGAAATTCTACTGTACATACTACTTGTATATTCAGAAAATGTGTTTAAAGTCAAAAAACAAATTAATGACATTACATTTGGAGCAGTAAAATGTATTCAGTTTTGGGTAGATTTTCCCATTATTATTTTAAAGCTGATATTTTAATTCCCGAATTTTACCTGTAATGAAATTCACAAAATGACCCTGAAAAGAAATTTTCAAAATGGAGTCTGCCTCAGGATTTTTCATAGCTTGTGGAGCCTCAGGTGTTTTTCTTTGACTAAAAATTCTGCATTTTTACATCATTTTGGACCTATATCCTAACAGAAATTCTCAGAATATAGCTCTTTAGCTTGATAGTTATTATTATTATTATTATTATTATTATTATTAGAGTATTTGAAATGAATGAAAATAACAGACAATTAGGATATGAAGAAGCTGCTGATGCTGTTTAATAATAGTTTATGTACTTGAAGGTTGTGAATGATCGTGGAAATTAAAATATTGGTCATTTTAAAAGGCATGGACAATTTTAAAAATGTGTCTGTTAAAATGTGTGGAAAGCCTGTATGAGCCTATTTTTTCCTTTTCATTATTCATCATCTCCTGTAACTGTCCTTGGTTTGACATGTGAAGATAAAGGAGTGTGCTGATAAAGTAGAGCTCCCTGGAGGAAAGAAGGGTGCAGGAGGAGGTGGAGGAGGAGAGAAGAAACCAGCGGCTAAAGCTCCTCCCCCTGCTGAAGCTCCACCCAGATCATCTGCACCTCCTAAGAAGACCTCGTCTGCTGCTGCTGGCAAGGTAACGCACAAAGACATGTCCAGTCCAGCTTTGAAATATAAGAAAGCTCTGAGCCTTTAAAGTCACTTCCAGATGTGCTTATACCTGCTTGTGTCTGTGTGCAGGCGTCAGCAGGTCCATCAAAGAAAGGGAAACCAGCTTCTGCAGCAGGTGGAAAAGCCAAGAAGGGAGCTGACAGTAAAGAGGTCACAGAGAGTGAACTGTCGGTACGTCTGTGTGCTCACATCCATCCAGTACTGTTGGAGCATAAGGGAAGCTCTGAACCCTGACAGTGTTGAGTGTTTTATAGGTGATGCTCTCACGTACGTTCACAGTATAGAGAAGGGCATGCATACACATGATCCTGAGTAGATTTACTGCCCTTCTACAGGGTTTCTGAGAGTACTTAAAAAGTTATAAAATCCAACCATCTGTCCACACTGATGTGGATATTTTGCAAAACAAACAGGTCCTGAGTGAAAGTTGAAGAAACCAGATGGTTATTTGTGGTTTAAAATGATTTGACA
>JAPQRN010000022.1:1001766-1014202 GCA_037367275.1 Coranthus polyacanthus
GTAACTGTCACTGAACCCAAACATTCATCTGGCTCTGACTTCTTTACAGTCTAGTCTTCTGACTGTACCTGGGTTTACTGTACTGGGCTTTGGTTGCCTGAAAGAGGACAAATGCAGCTACATTTGTGGTAAATATGGCGAAAACGATGGTTGGATGGTTGTAAATGGTCGCAGAGTAACAGCAGTTTTGAAAGAAGTTTGAAATATTTCCAAGAGCCTCTCTGTAGTGGTGACCCACTGTAGAGTCTGTAGATTCTGTTCAGGAAAAAGCATAAAATGAACTGCGGTTTTGTAAATACAGTACTAGATACTGAAATACTGATTGAGCCCAACAAAGTCTTGTGACCCATTTAACGTTTCAACCATGTTTCTACACTAAAACTTGAGGAAGTAATGTGTCTCTAAAGCAGGTGTTTGATCATTTTTGCAATGTCTTCCCATTGGAAGTGAATTGAACATTTCTTCAGAGCACACCATTTCCATTTGTGTTTCTCAACGTTGTGGAATGAGTAGCGTGCCAAAATTATATAGTAATAATACAGAAGATGAGGAATAAAAAACAGGCAGAATATGAATGTGTCCGTTTATGCATAGCAGGTGCATAATGAAGCGTGCTGATTGGTTTTTGGCCTTGTGTCTCTGTGCAGGTGATGCAGATGAAGCTGCACATCGTGGCCCTTATAGCTCAGAGAGGCCAGTTCTCCAAGACGTCTGCCTCCGTGGTTTTGGACGGTTTGGTGGACAAAGTGGGAGATGTGAAATGTGGTGGAAATGCTAAAGAAGGACTGACTGCTATCGGAGAGGCCTGCTCACTGCCCTGGACCGCAGAACAGGTCCATACACCGACATGAAAATCTGCTTTTCAATGCTGCTAACAAAGCGAGTTTAACAGCGTTGTGTTTTTCAGGTGGTTTCTATGGCGTTCGCCCAGAAGAACCCAAAGAACCAGGCTGAGACTCTGAACTGGCTGGCTAATGCCATGAAGGAGTTTGGCTTTGCTGGGTAACTTCCACTCTAAATTTCATCAAAGGCTGTAAAAGAAAACTCCTATAGTCCAAAAAATGATTTTCCATGTTGTAGACCAATGCTTTGATTTTACTCCTCCTTTCTCCAGTATCAATGTGAAAGGTTTTATCAACAATGTGAAGACGGCTCTGGGAGCGACTAACCCTGCTGTGAGGACTGCAGCCATTGCCTTGCTGGGAGTCATGTACCTGTACATGGGAGCTCCTCTTAGAATGTTCTTTGAAGACGAGAAGCCCGCTCTGCTCGCACAGATAGACGCCGAGTTCGAGAAGGTACGAGGGTTCCGGTCCACTGAGATACATCTGTCCAGGGTTTGTAGCTGAGTTGAGACGGTTGTATGCATTTGTGTCGTCCTTTAGATGCAGGGTCAGTCACCTCAAGCTCCCACCAGGTACACTAAGAAGGCAGCAGCAGCCGAGGATGAAGGGGATGATGGAGAGGAGCAGGAAGAAGACGGAGGAGGAGGACCGGACATCATGGACCTGCTGCCCAGGACTGATATCGGGTAAGTCAACTAAAAACTGGTTCCAGTTACTAGTTACTTCTAGATCTGTCATGATGTTGAAATTTGAGTTGATGATTAATTGTCATGCATTAATTGTGATAAATGATATTGTCTATTCTGTTTACTTAATGCCACCACTGTAGTATAAGTCTAATACATTTTATGATACACATACATTTTTTGAAGAAGATACATTTACTAACATAGAATTTGGACACATAAAATTAATTCTATTTCTGTCTTTTGTTAATGAAAATTGAACATGGCACATGTGACATAACTTAAACATACAAAGCCTATTACTCAAACATTCAACCAGATACAAAATCTAAATAAAGTGCTGCAATAGCAAAAGAGACACAATTAGATGCCATTAAAAGAGAACCAGTCAAACGGTGGAAAACGATGCAGAAATAATGACAAAATATTTATTTAGTTATTTCAGCAACTGTTTTTATTATACAGGTGAATGGAGATGATTATGCCAAAAAATGAGGAATATTCCAATAATGATATGACTCATGTAAGGATTGACCGGCCTAGTTATTTCTCTCAAAAGTAACTGAATGACTTTTAACAGTTACTGCATAGAAAAGTAATCGTTACTAGTAGAGCCGCACAATTTGTTGCAGTAGTGCCCACAATAATCACAATATGACTATTTCGATTTGAGTTTACTTGTTTGGTTATGAAGGAAAATGCAGATTACTCAGTTTGAAATGTGTATTTTTTTCAACTCAAACATACAAATTTAAACTTGCATAAAACATACAAAAGATTGCAGCAACTTTCATTTGACCTGTTTTACACAGTACTCTGCTCAGTGTCACTAAATCCAAAATATGACGTTATGTATAATTTGTATAATGTTGTATAATTTGCAGCCTATTACGATTCCATTAATTGTGTAGCCCTAGTTACCTTAAGTGTATACCTATCAATGCACACGTAGCATCTTCACATCTTAGTGATGCTTTGGTACAGTGTAGGACAGGACGACTGTTGGATTTTATCCCTTGTAACATATTCTTTCTGTCACTGTCTATTTGTCACCGGCCGCCCAGTGAAGTCTATGTTTGGAGAAACACTGGTGGTGTTTAATTTGAAACAGTAATTGATTACATTTCTAGTTACGGCCATAAGTAGTGGATTTACATTAACATGTTACTTCCAACTCTAGTTCAGTCGAGCTAATTAAATAAACTGAATACATAGATTTAAATTTAAACATATTTTTTCTTCCCCTCTGCTAGTGACAAGATCTCGTCAGACCTGGTGTCTAAGATCGGAGATAAGAACTGGAAGATCAGGAAGGAGGGTCTGGACGAGGTGGTGGCCATCATCTCAGACGCCAAGTTCATCACAACCAACATTGGAGAGCTGCCTCTGGCCCTGAAAGGGCGACTTGGCGACTCCAACAAGATCCTGGTCAGTACGAGAGCAGGGTGGTCTTCTGCTACACGCTGGTTTGAACGTTTCAGAGCTCCTTCCTATGTGGTTTAAAAAACACACAACCTAATCCACATTGAGAATGAGTTGCACTAACAAAGACTGATTTTTATCTAAGATTTGGCTTGGCAGAAAAGCTGTAATATCTCCTCTTTAGAGAAAATCTTGACAGCTTTACAGCTGTAGGAGCCAAAATCAGGGGAAAAGGTCAGAATCTGTAAAAACACCCCCTTCTGCAGCTCTCTGATTTAACCGGGTTTAAAAATGAATCCTTGTTGGTGTAACCTAAGCCTGTACTAAACGATGTTTGTGTTTGCTCTCCAGGTCCAGCAGACCCTGACTATCCTGCAGCAGCTGGCTACAGCCATGGGACCTGGACTCAAGCAGCATGTCAAAGCACTGGGAATCCCTGTGATCACTGTTCTGGGAGACAGCAAGGTACGAACACACTGTGTCTGTGGAAGACAAACTGTGGAATTTGTTGGGGCTAGGTGATATGTTGTCGTGATTAAAGATTGTACCAGTCGATATTGATAAGTATCACAATAAATGTCAAAGGCTGATTTTTGGTCGTGAGTGAAAATTGAAGAAAGTAGACTACATATAAGCAGAACACACCTGTAGTCTCTGATTTCATGATTTAGTGCTTAATTTTTTTTCTTGAGCATAAATAAAGAAAAAGACAGAAACATCATAAAAGATGGTTATTTGTGATTTTAAACTCTTCTGTATGTTTAGAACCAGAATTATTTTGATAAAACATCAAAATGTACATGCGTAAAATTAAGTAAAATAAAAAAACACTAGGGCTGGATGCAAAATGCTCGATTACAGCAGGTAGCCATTCGGTTTTCAACTTTAGTATATCAACAAGTTACAGACATGAGTGAAACTGTTATGCCATTTTACATTATTCCATGTTCTGTTTTATCATCTACCTGTAGAGACTAGCATTTCTAGCAAAACAACACAATTTTTTATTATTATTATGATTAAAGCCTTGACAGTGCGAGTGATGAGCTAGGATGAATACGAGCCTGTGAATAATCAAAGATAGGCGTGTGAAGATTATCAAACACATGCTTCACTCTCTTCAGTAATAGTGACAAATCTTTTGTCACTATTACTGATAAGAATAACCAATTTACCACTGTAATGTAAATTTTAAAAAAGAGAGAGAGAGAGAGAGAGAGATAGAAAAATGTAGACCATGGTAATGATATTTATTGTGATATCAAAATGCATCATGGTAACAATGATAATCATTTTATCATCCAGACGTGGTTTGTATGTGTCTGTGGTCATGACGGTCGTGCGTTTGTGTTCATCTGCAGGTCAACGTTAGGACGGCTGCTATGACCACTCTGCAGGCCTGGGTGGAACAGACCGGGATGAAGGAATGGCTGGAGGGAGAGGACCTGTCCGACGAGCTCAAGAGAGAGAACCCCTTCCTACGACAGGAGGTACACACACACCCTGTTTCCACAGTATTTACAAAAGAGCCATTCCATTTTCCTTGGGTGGAAACGGATACAAATGGTAAATGAAATGGTGTTCATTGCTCAGGTCTTAGGCTGGTTAGCAGAGAAGCTGCCCACGCTGAGGACAGTCCCTGGAGATCTGATGCTGTGCATCCCCCAGCTGTACGCCTGTCTCGAGGACAGAAACGGAGACGTGAGGAAGAAGGCCCAGGACGCCCTGCCCACCTTCATGATGCATCTGGGTTATGAAAAAATGACCAAAGCTACTGGAAAACTAAAAGTACTCACCTGATTCTATGCTATATCAGTTTAACATTATTATTGACATGCCTGACTGAAAGGTGTCTTCACGTAACCATTGAGCATGTGTCTCTGTCCTCATCTCCCTGTAGCCTGCCTCTAAGGATCAGGTGGTGGCCATGTTGGAAAAGGCCCGAACAGTGATGCCAGCCAAACCGGCAGCTCCTGCCAAAGCTGGAGGAGGGAAAGAGTCGAGCAGAGCCGCTTCAGGTTCGTATCAAACAAGCAAGGACTCTGACAGCTCCATAGGGGGTGTCAGGGTTTAAAGTCAAGCATTTCATTATTATCATCATTATTTCAGTGAAATAAATAAAGGAGTTGATGGAACTGACTTCTGGAGCAGTCAAATTAATTCTAGGGTGTTTTTCTTTTCTTCAAAATTGCTTCTTGGCTTCTAGTATTTTTGAGTATTTGATGTGAATATGAAAATAAATGACAACTAGAGAATGAAAAAGGTTGCCGTTTGTTGTGTTGTCATGGCAATGATATTATTGGTGACCTTTGCTGTTGTTTTGCAGCTTCCAGGTCTCAGCCAGCCAATGAGGACCTGGTTGACAGTAAACCTGAAGTGAAGAAAGTTCGAGGAGGAGCTGCTGCCAAAAAGGTAACTAATGCATTTTTAATTTTCTACACAGGGAAGGCTGGATTCAGACTTCATTTCAGATTTAATTTTGTTAGTCACATACCTGTGTATTTACTCCACCTGTATTCCCATTTGTATCACAGTTAATGTCAGCCCATCAGGCATGTACATTTGACCGTGTTTGTCGTCATTTTATTCCATGATGTGGTTTTTCTACTCGCCCAGCTCCCCTCCCCTCCCGAGGAAGCCGTCCCCTCCCCTCCTCCTCCCTCCAAGGACAAGGACAGTAATGCTAGTAAAAAGCCCCCGAGCAAAGGGAAGGCTGCTGCTGGCAGTCAACAGGTAGATGTGCAACAACAGTCCTCATGACACTCAGTCCAGTCCAGCCGCTGCTCTCAACTCTACATTTGAAATGTTTACTCTCTGTGTTTTGCAACAATGTTTCAGACAACTCTTACTCTGTGTTACTATGACAACTTCTAGCATCTAGGGCACAAGAATGTGAAAATTGATGGCGCCTGTCAAGTTTTTTCTTCTGTGTCGAGTCAGAGTAGAGCAGTAGAGTCTGAGGGAACCTTAACAGTGATCGGTCATTTTAGCGGTCAATCACATATCGAACCCCCTACCTGTATCTCTGAAAACGAGTATGAGCAGCCAGCTCCTGTCATGGAGCAGATTTTCTACAGTTCAGAAACACGTGTAGAATTGTTGTTCCCTCTCATCTAACTTGAATTACAATATGCTGAAAGGAAACTGACCCTTTGCTAAGCCCTTCCCTAAAACAACTATTGTCCCATCCTGTCTTAGCAACCGTAACTCAGCACAGGAGGCCTGTCAAGCTTTCAGAAGCAGTTTGTGTATGGAGTGCTTAGATATAAGTGTTTATATACATAGCCATATTGAGAGTTTTGTATCCGTAACACAGAGTGTTAATTTGTTGAAACGCTTCTTGTTGCCTCTTGGAATTTCAATCACAGCAAAGTGTTGAGGTGTGGAGCAGATGAGCAGCACATGTGGACAGTGTGTCAGTGGACTCTCGTCAGTGGGACAGATGTTAACCTCTGTCCAACTCCTCTCCCTCTCGACCCGGCCTGGTTTCGGCTTGGTCGAGTCCTGTGTCTACCTAATCACTAATACTGTCACTAAAATAAACAGCTGTATGAACAACTCACTGTGGGACATGTGATTGAATCTTTAACAATAACAACAGTGTACTGACTGAAGAGAAACCCAAAAAAGCAGGCTACGCATGCACCAGAAAGGAGGCCGGTTTTACTTTACGTCACTGCACGGATGTGTGTTGCATGTTTAATACCACGTTTGTGCACTTTGTTTTTATGTGTTAATCTGAACCAACAGCTCTGAGCATAACATCTGTTTCTGCTGTTATTGTCTACTTGTACACTCACTCACACACACTGCATAGCCTCTTCTGCTTTTTCATATGATGTATAGAAATCCACCCTCACTCTGTGATGTTGCCCCCACCCTATCTCAGGGTCCTGCTGGTAAGAAGCCTGCAGCTAAAGGCATGAAGGAAGATGAGGACAAATCTGGGCCCATCTTCATCCTCATCCCCAACGCCAAGGAGCAGAGGATCAAAGAGGAGAAACAGCTGAAGGTATGAGGCTGATTGAACTGAAGCTGAAGTGATGAGCAGCGAACTAGAGATAGATTCAGTAAACAGTGGCTCATAACAAACTATTCTCTTAGATATTAGCTGGTCTCTGGGATCCTGCGGATCCACAAAAATCCTAAACAGATAAATTGGTCTATGTCTGACCCCTAGTGACATAAATGACTTCATGAAATGATTCATAGCATTGAATCAGCCCTGACCTGAAAAACTGCTCAGTACAGTTGAGCTGAGGGGGTTTCCTTTTTTTTTCCCATGTAGATCTTGAAGTGGAACTTCATCACTCCTCGAGATGAGTATGTGGAGCAGCTGAAGACCCAGATGTCAACGTGTTTTGCGAAATGGCTGCAGGACGAGCTCTTCCACTTTGACTTCCAGAGGCACGTCAAGGCTATTGGTGTCATGATTGAGGTACGGTCTGCTCCTCCTTTCACCTCCTGATGTTGCAGCTTTGTTTGTTGGTGCAGTATTAATGCGTTTGTGTTTGACAGCGGTTGGAGAGTGAGAGCGATGCAACCATCAGCTGCCTGGACCTGATCCTGAAGTGGTTCACACTACGTTTCTTTGACACAAACACCACGGTCCTGATGAAAGTGCTGGAGTATCTGAAGCTGCTGTTCAGTATGTTGAACAGAGAGAACTACCACCTGACTGAGTACGAGGCCAACTCCTTTGTGCCCTACCTCATACTAAAGGTACAACATGCCGCCTTGAACACACACATATACACATACTGACAAACCCAACCACCTTCAGTGTGAAGCTCACTTTGCTGCGCTCTCCTGTCTTTAGGTCGGGGAGTCCAAGGATGTTGTCCGGAAGGATGTGCGGGCCATCCTGGCCATGCTGTGTAAGGTCTACCCAGCATCCAAGGTCTTCCCTTTCCTCATGGATGGAACTAAGTCCAAGAACTCCAAACAGAGAGCTGGTAGGTCTCCACAAATACAGATAATTTGATGTAACTGGTCTTAAAGTTCAAACTATCCAAAAAGTGTTTTCACACAATGCATGAACAAACCATTGATCAGTTTAATCTGCACAACAGACCGGCTGTTTTGTCCACACCATGGTCTGGAGGAGGTTTCAGATTTGGTTCTAATCAAACTGGAAAGTCCAGATTAAACAAGTTTGGTGTGACAGACTCGCCAAACTTTCACTGGATTGAGTTGAAATTTGTACTGAACATCCAAAAAAACCCACTAAAGATAATGTACAACTTGAATTCTTTTAAATAGTTGTTGCTGAGTGTTTATAGTAATCAAACGTATGAAACTACATGATTTGTTTTTCATTTTCTTACTAGTTTTCACCTTCTTGGAACCAGCCCTTTATCTTTAGCATTGTTTTCATCTTGTAGAACTGGGATTGCACCCATTTTCTTCATTTTAATCTTATTTTAATGCCATTAAAATAAAGAAAATGAACAAAATAAGAACTAAAGCACAAAATCAGACTACAGGCGGGTTTTGTCTTGTTACACAAGTCTTTTACGTTGCTTTCGTGTTGTCGGCGTCTTTATCAAATAATTTAAAACCATCAGGTTTCAACTTAATCAACTTTCACTCAGCACCAAAAATCACCCTTTAAACTTGAAAGAAATCATGATTTGACATTTATCCTGATGTTGTTGATGGTCAATTCCTCAATTGATGAATTACTTTGACTTGATGTTTAGTGATTCAAACCAAAGATTTGCTACGATTCAAAAGCATTTTAAAACGTTGCAGGTAAAGGTTACAGCGACGCGACCTGTCTCAGCTCTACTCAAACTGGCTGATGGTGTCACCAGTGATTCAGTGTGTTTGCACCTGTTACCACAAAGCGCAGCATTATTATCAGCTGTTCCCCAGCTAAATCCTGTCTCAATAGTCTGTTTTTTCTGCTTATTAGAGGTGACATCAACTCCTTGAAACAACAGAACTGCTCCAGGAACAGATGGGAGAAATTCTCAACCCTCTTTTTCTACAATAAGTACCAGAAATGCAGCTGCAGAAAATAATTCACCCTCACTATTCTCATTCATATTTTAAGAAGCTACAAATAATGTACAGCTACAAACAAAGTCTGAAAAGCTTGCAGTTGGAATGGAAGTACGGAGAGTTGTCGGTACTAAAACAATAGGTCTCGTCTCGTTGCATTGGTCTGAACTGGCAGGGTTTCAGAACGTTGCAGACCAGAGCATTTCAAGTTGCAGCTCGTCTCATTGCGAATCTTTGGTCTGAACTGGGCTTTATTTTTGGATGTAATCCTTGTCTTTGTTTGACGGCCTGTGTTTCCTGTGTGCCCTCAGAGTGTCTGGAGGAGCTGGGTTGTTTGATAGAGGGCTATGGAATGAATGTATGCCAACCGACTCCAGCCAAGTCTCTGAAGGAGATCGCAGTTCATATTGGAGACAGGGACACGTCTGTCCGGAACGCTGCCCTCAACACTGTGGTGGCAGTTTACAACGTCTGCGGGGACCAGGTCTACAAACTGATAGGAAACGTAAGGCAAACAAACTTCTCAAGGACGTTGTATGGCGGGTCGGCTCTGCACCATGTTTCAAATGTCATTCTCTTTTGTAAAATGTGTACATGCATGGTTGTCCTCAGCTATCGGAGAAGGACATGAGCATGTTGGAGGAGAGGATCAAACGCTCGGCTAAGAAGACTCCTGCAGCTCCAGCCAAACAGAGCGCTCCAGAGAGGACTCAGAGAGAGCACCCAGCCAACCCCAACGCCACCTTCCTCCGCAAACCCGCCCAGGAGGACCCTAATAAACTCAAGTAGGTCACCTGAGAGTCAGACTGAAGGGAAAAGTTGCACCCTAGAGGAGGTTTATGTCATACTGAACTGCCAAGTCATGTCCACATCACAGGGCGCCATAACGGCGCTTCTAACAGCAACATGTAGATAGTGAACAAGCCTGTAGCATATGTGAAACACAGGAATTCTAAAAAGTATTATGGGAAATATGTATAAAAATTTATGTAATTTAATGTATTTATACTTAATGCAAAATACTGCTATATATAATTATCAAATAACATAGCATAATTTATATCTCGTTTGAAATTATGTTATCACTTCAGATTAGCATAAATGTGTATCAAGTACAAACAATGTCATAATAGTTTTCCATTTCTCATTAGTCTCTATTTTTATTTCATTTTCTATGGTCTAATATTTTCCTACACTGAACTATATCTGGATAATCATACAAATGATCTGAAAAGCACACAGTAATCGCAGTTCACACTAGACTTTTTTTCTGCCTGTGAATTTGATAATATTCCAGAATTCTGACCATATATAACATCTACTGGATAGATGTTATATATATATATTATTGAAAGTTAATTAGAAAAGAAAAGATGAGTTTATCGACCTCACGTTAACTCCTTGGTGACTCTGATAGACATTTTATCAGTACAAATGGTGTTTGCTAAGTAACTTCATCTCTCTATAGTCTGTAAATGTCAAGTCATCCATACTATAAACAGACTGTGATGAATGTGGAAAATTGACAGCACTACAGTGTGTCCAAAAACATAATCTCAAAACCAAAGTAGACCATCTTGTTCAGCCTTAGACCATATGTACACTGGAGGTGTAGCTGTAAAAACACATCCTGCAGCTCAACAAATGGTCCACCATGTAACTAAACTTGTGTGTATGGTTGTGTTAAGAGATTATATTGTAGCCTGTGTTATATTATGTAACATTCTAATACAATGCAACATGTAATAACCTACTAAACACCAAACACTCAGTGAATCTCATTGTTGTAACAGCAAAGAGAAAACCAAACTTTAGTTGGTATAAAAAGCCTGTAGTTTTCTATTTGTCTTTGCTACTCATTTTAGGTCACACAATATTAGACTTTTTTAATTTGCTTTTAATGAATGTGTTTATTTATCTGCCATGATTCCCACTGGACATTTTGGCCGTTGATGTTTTTATTTGCTTGACAAATGCACGTGATGCTGGCTAAAACAAACTCTGAATAATCACTCATTTTTAAACATTACCTTTTAAAAAAAAATTAACAATTTTCTTCTGAGGTCTAATACTGTACAAGTGCTGCCACTTTAGATATGAAACTGCATATAAAGAGAGTGAGGGTCAGGTGGTACAGATAATGTCTAAAACATCACATTGTCATTCTTCTTGAAAAGGACTCTTTTCCATGCATGTTTTTTTTCATTCTGTCAGCCAGTCATGTGTTCAGTGTGAGTGTCAGATCCAGATCTTACTGGGACACACTGTGGATGAACTCCTGACTGCAGAATCAAACCATAAACCTTTAAACTGTCCGTTTTCTGCTCACAACTAACTTGTCCTTCTCTTCTTCTCCTGCTCTATGGAGTCATTGCATGTTGGGATGCTCTCACAGACTCTGTTTCCACATCAGTGTCAAATCCTCCTGACGGTCTGTGAAAGCAGCCTCTGTGTGTGTGTGTTCTGTCTCTTAACCCTTCATCTTTCTTCCTGTGTGGTTTCCTCCTCTTTTCTGCTCTGCCTGCCTTCCTTTCCGGAGCAGAATAATGTATCGCACGTATAGGATGTGAGTACTTCCTCCTCCTCCTCCTCCTCCTGTTCTTCCTCCTGCTCGTCTCTCTTCTCTGTTCCGTGTGTTGTCATTAAACGAACTCCTCTGAATGCAACCTAATCCTCATCATTCATGAATGTAATGAACAACACATTTGAGCTTTAGTCGTGCCTCTTCATAGTTGGGATGAAGACTTGATAATTGTCCCACTATGGAACCAGAAGCAGGTAGGTAAAGCACTGACTAATGATCAAACTGTCCTGCTGTCACTTTGAACAGAGTTCATTCTTGCTGTCTCATCACTCCTTCTGCCCACCTTCTATGTTGTGTGTACTGTCTGTAAATAATATGAGCTGCCCTCTGCTTTGTCTTGGAACCCACATCTGTAC
The DNA here is from genome assembly GCA_037367275.1 of Coranthus polyacanthus. NCBI lineage: Eukaryota > Metazoa > Chordata > Actinopteri > Kurtiformes > Apogonidae > Coranthus > Coranthus polyacanthus. The sequence goes on from JAPQRN010000022.1 coordinate 1,013,666, forward strand.
TTGGTCCTCTTGTCTTTAGGAAACCAGAGTATGTTTTAAAGGAGCTATATGTAATATGTCTACTTTAAAATGTGCACAAATGACACCTAAACTCAACACTGGTATGTTTAGAAAAACAGTTCTGATGTTATACCAGTGTATTGTATTGCAGAGACATACATTGAACTATCAGTCAGGGACGGGCCATCCTTCACTTTGTACCACTAGAGGGAGTAATGATCCACTGTACTCTTGAGTCTGCCGGTCTGACCCCAGAACCTCATCTCAGCTCAGCCCGCCAACCATACAGAGAGATCAAAAATCTCCATTGCAAAGTTGTTATCAAAGTCACCACCATCTTAGTAGGAGACAACTATGCACTGAGACCTGTATAACCAAGCTTCAGAACTTCTCAGAACAGAAAAGATTCTTCATTTTCAAGTTCTGTCTAAACTGTTGAGAGTCTCATAATCGTCCTAATAATGAAGACTGATGTACAGATACAAACATCTGTGTCAGCATAACAAAGATTAATGCAAAATGAATCTACAAAAATGA
>JAPQRN010000022.1:1024193-1035845 GCA_037367275.1 Coranthus polyacanthus
TGGTCTGACTTTAGAAACATTCACAATATTACAACAAAAAACAAACAAGTCCTATTTTTGCCCCATTTACCCCATTAATTTAATTAGTAGGGTATATATTCTTTTGTACATAAAATGACATGTATTCGTTTCTTAAGTATGAGGTATTAGAAATGTTATGTATTTTTTTGATAGGTATTTTTTTAAATTTGCAAAACAAAATGTATTAGTTTAATTGAGTCTTGTATTTACTAAGTAAACTGGTTATTAGTGAACTGAAGGGTGTTCCTAAAACGTTTTTGTAGTTAGGATTTGGCAGGATGTTGCCTCCGTACATGTGTAAGGAAGTCATTTGTAAAACATTGTACTTGATTTTTAGGTTTTGGCAGGAAACTGTCTCTGTATGTTTCTGCTACTGTGTCCAGTGTGTGAAGTAGAAGTTCCAAATGACTGAGTGTAGGACGGTGAGGACAGACTCTTAATGCTTGTAGTCCCTTTCAGATTAGCACAGTGCAAATAGGTCTTTCCTTTCTACTTTAACCATTCGTATTTCCTGCATTTCCACAGTGAGCATGTCTCTTCTGCCACCTCTGAGGCTTCAACTGACATTTTTGTCTGTTTTAACTAAGTGTCCAATCTACTTTTATGTTTGAAAGGCCTTTTGTCGCTGGTTTTAAATGTAAATGTTTTTTTCTATCATTTCCTGACTCTTCTTTCCACCTGACCACACACTGTGCGGCTGAGCTGACTGACTGCTCCCTGTCGGTCTGCAGGTTCTTCAGTCCACTCCAACAGCTGCACTGTGTAGTCGTTGCTTTTATTTTAAAGGAGTAGTGGCACAATTTACCACAACTGCAAATTTGTGTGAGTGGCGATCTGAGCTTAACTCTGAAGTGTTTGGTTGTGGGTTTTTTTTTCTCGTGTCTGTGGATAGCCACTGGGCTGTAAATACTGTATGTACTAATGCTGTCCATGAAGGCCTCCATCAGTTGTTGAGCAGCAGCCATGGTGCAGGACTGCACTGACCAAACTCCTCTTTATGTACTTATGCTCTTTATCCAGCTGAAGGAAATTCACTGTGTTCTGTCTGTTAGGGTTAAAGAGCATGGCATGAAGTCACTGTTTTTATTTTCTCCTGTAAATAAAGTTTGCATTACTAAAAAGCGCTGCTTAATTATTAAGTCATTGTTTTTCTCACCAACAATGACGGTGACGATGGCCCTGTCAGTCATCTGTTCTGTAGCCGAATGTTGAAGAAAGGAAATAAATAACATTGTTTTGTATTTAATTCAAATGTCGGTAGTCTTACATTGTTGCTCTCCAGTTTTCCTTGTATAATCTATAGTGGAAAATGGCAATAAAGTCTTGTTTTTTTTTTAACAATCCATCTGTTTTGAGTTTTGTTTTTGACTTATTTATGGAGTTCTCTACAGCAGCCCTGTCCTGTTTTGTTTTCTTGGAGCCTTTTTTTTATCATTTATATTGTTACTTTGGCTGTTTTCATCTGTATAGCAGGTACTAGCAGCTTCAATGCTGTGAAAACACAAAAACACATCTAAAATGGTAAAGGGCTGTTGTGAGATTATGTAGAAACACACCTCCTTTGTCTGACATGTAGCTGTAAATTACCTTCACATCTTCATTTCAATGTAACAATTACTTACTTTATTGGAAGCCATTAGCTTACTGCCGGTAAGCTAACAGCTAACAGGCTAAATACATAAGCTACACAATAGCTAACATCAGCATCCAATGTTGGACACTTTTTAGCTAACATTCTGTTACATTGTTTTCTAAATTACTGAAAACGTGACTGTTATGTTTCCAGTTCATTAAGTGGCTACGAGTAAAGTGTAACTCGTTATTTTTCTAACTATATATAGTTTTTTTTAACCATGTACTTTCCGGTGGTCTTAACCCAGGTTTGGTAGAGTGCTATCGCTAGTATTTTCATGTCACTAGCAGCTGCTCATAACTCACCATTACTGACTAGGACTTACAATAAACTAAATGTAGCAGCATAGGTTATGTGTTTTGTGTATTATTCAGAACACAGTTTAATTTAAGTAGGTTTCATAGTTTCTTCTTCTAAAGGCCACAGTGTTGTAGCATGTTTTGCCTCTCAGTCCTAGCTGAGGAGGAGTGTTCCAGAAAGAAAGAGATGTCAATGCAGACCTTCTATAGTATACTGTTTAAAAAAATGTATATACAGCTCTGGAAAAAAATAATATCAGTCTAAATGTCCAGAAACCCCATTGAAAACCTCTGGAATATGATCCGGAAGACGAAAAATGGTCACAAACCACCATACAAAGTTGAGCTGCTTCATTTCAGTGTTCCAGCCACGAGATGCTGACCCTGGCTCCCACAGACTTGCACTGAACTTCTCTCTAAAAATAGTTATAATTGTGAACATTAGTATGATCTGGCCCATTACTTGTACTTTCAGTCCCACTTCAGACATTTAAAGAGACTTTTTCAAGATTTATTTGAGAAAATATAAAGAATACAAATATGTAAACATTTGAATCTACACATATTAGATCTAAAAGAGCCCAGTATACATTATATACTGTATGAATAATATACTGAACTACATATAAACAACACTGTACAGAAATATGGCACTGAGGGCAAAAGGCTGAGAAAACACAGCTATAACAGATTCTTTGTACAAGAATTCATTGGAATGTGTGCACTTCTATGAGACTGTGATTTCTTCACCGTCTGACTCTGACACCTCCGACTGTTTGCTGCTCTCTGACGGAGACGACGGACTGTGATGGTGATGGTGGTGGTGGTGGTGATGGTGGTGTAGATGTGACTCTTGGCTGTCCAGCTGCTCGTTGCTGGCTGCGGTCCTGTCCGGTGTTTGGCAGAAGGTGCTGCCTACGTCGGTGAGGTCCGGGTGGGGGTTGGTTTTCGTTGGGAGGGTCTGCTGGCGACAGCCGCCCGTCGACAGCAGCTCCCTCTCCTTCGAGTTCCTCCATTTCATCCTGCGGTTCTGAAACCAGATCTTCACCTTCACAGACAAACAGAGAACAGCAGTCAGGCACTGATCTACAAGTGATTCATTACAATATCCAAGCAGAAACCTCCGAAACTGGAAAATGAAGCCAGCGCATAAGTGTCAAAACCTGCAGTCCCTCGAATGACCACTTGAGGCTCTAAAAGCCAAAAAGTCCCCATAGACCCCATGTTAAAATGTTCAACTTTACAGCAGAAACAGCACAATATAAATATAAGATTTAAATATAAATCACAACATTAGATAAATTTAGCATTAATTCACTATTGGATTCTATGGTCTGTGTGTGTAGTGTGTTAACACTACTGTTACCAAACACAACTGTATGTTATCTTTTATCAAGTAGCTGAAATTACTTGGTGGGGTTTAAGACAATCAGTTCTCTGGCTTACGATAGTGTTTTGGTTCAGCATAGCAGATTTTTAGCTTTGACAGTAGAGATTACTGATGCACTTAGTGACTTGGATTATTTTGAACTTTGATTATGATAGTATAAAGAAAAAAGAGACATAAAAGTGCATATGTGTTGGGCTACATGAGTGACTCAAGCAGTCACTTGTCTCACAAACAATATTTTGTTTGTGTTAGATCTTGGAGGATGATGATTTGTCAATGGATAAGATGTTAAAGATCTTCACAGAGGTCAGACCCTGAGTGATATGAATCCAACTGTTTTCACAAAGTAGTTGTGTATTCAGGAAGCTGAGTCACTTCTCTCATAGGACAAAGATCCCAAAGACGTGACATGTTCCCACTGTTGAATCAGAATAACTCTGACTCCACCCTCTTGTCCAAACATGGACACGTGGTTGTAAAAACTGCACCTGGGAGTCTTTGAGGCCCAGCTTACTGGCCAGCTTCTTCCTGTCTGGCTTGCTGATGTATTTCTGTTTCTGGAACGTTCTCTCCAGGGCTTTCCTCTGCAGGTCTGAGAACACGGCCCGCCGCAGCATGCCCCTCCTGGGCTTCCCTCTGGGGGCCAGGGGCCACGAGAAGGTTCCTGGGATGGGAACCACGGAGGACGACGCTGGAAGGATACAATATGACGACAGGAGTGTTCAGAGTTGAGGAGACAGGTATTAAACACCAACACCACAGCTTCATGGGAAAACGCTGCCCTCACATTTCATATTTAAACCTTAATCTTAAAAACTGGACGATTAAAGACTTTTGTCTTAAAGATGGTAACTCATACACTATGGTGTATGAGTTACCGTCTGCAGAGATGTCATCAATTTATTCCTACATAAGAAGGTTTAGCTACATCTCTTTTGCAACTTTCGAAAGGTTTGATTCAAATTTTGCAAAATTAACATTTTATGGAAACACACTTTATGGCAGTAAACTGAATATGTTTAGTTCATGGACCAGAGATATTTAGCTCAGATCATCAGACCAACACATTCAAGGGCTTTGGAAAGAGTACAGATTACATCTCTGACTGTTTTGGCTCTATTTAATATGAACTAATACTTTAATAGTTTGTATGGCTGAGCAATAGACAATGATGATAATTATTGTGATATATTTGTTGCAATAATGGTCATAATCATAGATACTTTTCTTTTGTCAGTTAAAATGCTTACAAAATGTTTCAGTGTTTTGTTGTTGTAAATATTTTGATGTTTTTTTACCATTGTAATAGTTTTGAATATTCCACCTCTAGATTTCTGAAATGTTCCACTGCTTAGTGAGTGTTGGTCAATTATTTTCTTGATTAATTGATTGGTCTATAAGATATCAGAAAATGGATGAGGTCCTCAAATGTCTTGTCTAGTCCCATCCCAAAGCTATTGAGTTTACTACCACAGAGGAGGAAAGAAACCAGGAAAGATTCACATTTAAGAGGCTGGATCAGAGAATTTTGACTTTTTCTTTCTTAAAAAATGACATAAAATGATTGTCAGTTATCAAAATACTTGTCGATGAATTGCTTCTTTGATTCGTTGTTGCAGCTCTAGTCATGTTCATAATGAACAGTTTAAATAAAACCACAAATTGTCAACCTTCACTCAAAACCAAACATCAGCCTTTAAACTTGAAAGGAATAATGATTTCACATATGTTGTGAAAATCGACTTAAAACGTTCTCCTCATCCTGTGGAGCATCATTGCTCTTAAACATTGATTTTATTCTATTTTTTTATTTATTTTATTGTTTCTGAGTTGAACATTATCCACACAGAGATAAATGAAATGATTCCTCAGATTCTACACTACAAACTTTTTAAAGTATCTATGAAACCTATCTGTGGGTCACTTTCAGTAGAGCGTGGAAAAGCCCGCTCCCTGCTTCTTCTTCTTCTTTCCATCCTTTTCCCTGACGCTTGGTGAAATAAACTTGTTGAGCTTCAAATCTGCTGTTTAAAAAGCCCAATTTGTCCGGCGGTGGAAACAGAGCCTATGCTAATGAGCCTGGCTCTCCAAAGCCCCGCTCACACTGCCTCTAATCGAGCATGAAGGGGGATTGTATAGGCTGCAAATGCAGAGAGAAAGCTGATTGTGTTGTAATGAATTGAGTGGAAAAGGCCGTCGACAGGCCAGTATATTACAGGCCCATTAAAGACAGGTCAGTATAATGTAGAGCTGTTGGAGAGACTCTGCTCTCAAAGTGGATACAGACAGCTTAATGCTAGTGTCTGCTTGGTTTTAAATATATCAAACATTAACTGTATTCTGTGTCTGCAGGTGAATACGATGCAGGTATGGCTGTTTGAAGCGGGAATCTGCCAACCGGACTTGAGTGTAATGAGGGGAAGTCTGCAGAACTCAAACCTCCGAGAACCTGAGAGCATCGAGTCAAAACTTCATCGTATGTGAGTGTGTGTTTGTGTGTGGTTTTGGCTCCTATTGGTCACGGTGCTGGGAGCTTTGTGGGCAGGCAGAGGGGGCTTGGTGGGAAAACGACAGCGCGTGAAGAGGCGCTGAGTTCCTGAGCTGGGAAGATACCCGCCTCACATTTAGACCATGACAAACGGCACTAATATATTTAGAGCGTGACAAACTGGACTAATTTGTAGATTAGGACAACTGGTGCTAATGTCAGCAGTCAGCGCGTCGCTTAAATAGACCTTCAAATTGGCGGAGCTGATTCGGAGCTGTCCGGGGGTATTCCCATGCTAAAAGGCTGACAACTTCTCCAAACAGCTGACTGAGAGACAACCAGCTCCATCAGCTGCTGCAAATCATTTTCCTCCAGCAGCTCTTCAAGACACATGTTTGGGTTTAGAGCAAATAACCAGAATATTTGACTTATATTTTTTTTAGTTTTTTTAGTTCACTTTGTCCCCGAAGGGAACCCAAGCTCTACATTTGTCCTAGTCCACCAGTAGGCCTTTTCCACCAGATTAGTTCTGGTTCTTGAAGCGGTTCTGATCATGAATCTTGGAACCTTAGGTCCATCTAGTGAACCAGCCCACGTTTTCACAGGTTTGTGGAACTATTCTAATCAAGGTTGTGTCATTAACTGCCTGTAATGTTCAACCACATCCACATTATGACTACTTTATTTTCAGTCCCAGTCATTTTTTTTTATTATTATTATTTGTTCTTGTGTTCAGGTGAAACCAATCTGTTTACTCTTTTTTGTGCTATTCTATCTAGCTTTTCCTTAAAGTCAGTCAATACTAAATAACCACCAAACACTGGGTTTAATCAGCAGTTATTGCACATTCTTTTTCCAGTGGTTTCTCTTTTCTACATTGTTGTCGTCGTCTCCATCGTCTCTTTCCAGTCTGTAGTTCATGTCAATTCAAGCCTACTATTTTTTGGTCCATGAACCACACAGAGAAGCCCTATTCTTTTTACTTTAAACTTTTCTTCAGTTCCTGCCGACAGCAATACTTAAACATTCATTCAGCCAAGACATTACAGACAAATCTGCAGTGTTTTTTCCACATGCCTATTCTGACTGGGAATCCAACTCTGAACATTCGGGCTGTGAAGGGACAGTGTATTAACCCCTTCCTTCAGTTCACCATCTTCCTGTTACCAAAGCATTAAAAGTTCAATATGTAAAATTCTTGTGTGCTCATGTGTTTATGTGAAATTTATGTTGGAATGTGTTTTGTGTTGAGACTCAGTCATTTGGTGATGTTAGTTAACTCCAGCCCATTGAGGGAATCTGTCATCTGTGATATTGGGCTGTAAATAAAACTGAATTTCTAAGCTAATGACAGTCTGTACACTGATTCTTGTGTAGAGGACCCAGGTTGGTTGACCTTTTAATGAGATGAATCAGTGTGAGGATTAATCGATTAGTTGTCGACTACTGACTCATAATCGATGATCGGTCTGACTAATCTTTTTAAGGAAACAAGTCAAAATTGAAAAAAGATGAACACCGTCAGGAATTAACTATCTTTGACTTTATTAGAAACTGGATAACAATTGAACTGAACATTAAAATCAAAGGAATAAATACTTAAATAAATACATCAATAAATGTGGAGCTGAACATCAAACTAACCATAAAAAGTGTTTTTGAGTTATTTTCCCTCAAAGTCAGGGAAAATAACTGACTTTGAGTTATTATAATTCTAGTAGAGAAGACTAATATCAGCCATCATCCTCATCATCCTCTATCAGGACCAAGTTCTGACAATACCAAAAGTTTGTAAAACGATAACGGGTCTATCTCTAGTTGTGGACCAAACGAGATATTTGAGGACATCATCTAGGACTTAGGGAAACACTCATCAACATTTCCCACCATTTTCTGACATTTTATAGTTGTTGTTGTTGTTGTTAGTTGCAGCCCTACATGTGATTTTTGAATGATGTGTAGATTGTAAAGCACAGAGAAACCAGATGGTGGTACCAGCAGGTTAGTTACTAATGCTGAGTTACTAGCTGTTAACATTACATTATCAGATGCATTAGCTTAGTGGTTTGCATTAGGCTCTGGTCACACATTGTACTGAACTCCATATTGAAATATATCAGTAAAGTAGTCTCTACTGGATTACTATGATACAAAATGTATGCAACAACAACATGCAAACAGGGCTGGACGATAAAACGATAATTATTGTGATAGAATTTGATATCATATCGGTTATGATTATTGCAATATCATTTCATATTCTGTGTGTGTGTGTGTATATATATATATATATATATATATATATACATTTTTCTTTTGTCTTCAGATTTTTTGTTCGCATTGTCAGCTCCATCACTTATAAAAGGTTTTAATGTTTTCATCTTGTTGTATAAGAACTCAAATTGCTCTCATTTTATTTATTTTGGATCAATGTTATGAAATCCAGCATTTATTCATAAATAAGAGGAACAAAATTAGCACAATGTTGTTTTTTTCTTTTTGTGTCTTTCACGTTATTTTCATCTTGTTGTGTCTTTTACATTGTTTTTTTTTTGTCTTTTATGTAATTTCTGTTTTATGTTGTTTTTGACTTTTACTTCATTTTTGTCTTTTTGTGTCTTTTACATCATTTTTATCTTGTTATATCTTTTATGTCATTTTCATCTTGTTGATCTTTTATGAACAATTTAAAACCACAAATAACTACTGGTCTGGTTTCTTCAACTTTCACTCAGGACCAAAAACCAGCCTTTAAACTGCAAAGAAATAATGATTCATTGTGATAATTATCGATATCAACTGATAACAACATTTTTATCTGGATCATATTTTTGTCCGTATCACCTTGCTCTATGTGTATTACTGCTAATACTTGTACTGTGTGACTGTGTGTGTGACATTCGATCCTGTGTTTCCTTGTAAATGGATATGAAGCCACTGACAGGTGACCAAATGAAATGACTCAGACATTGAATAAAATAATAGACTCCTCTGTATTTGAAGAGTGCTGGAAACAGTTGATATAATGTTACTATATGAGTCAACTAAATATATAACATAGTCATCTGTTAATATTTTAACTTGGTAATGTAGCATATATAAATCAGCCAAAGACCTGCATTAATTAGACACATTAGTTGAGTGAATTTTGTTATGATTTATTGATTGTAAGACACAGAAACCATTTGGTGGCGCTAGATATGGTCATTTTACATTATGAATTAAAAAATAAATATATGTAAATATGAAGTTATACATATTTTATGCTGCCAAATATATGACAGAGCTCCCAGTAATCTAATAACAATAACGGCGTATATATTGAACGGTTTAGCTGGTTGGTTTGTTGCTTTAGAGTTTGGTGGATTGGCTGACACACGGGAAGTTTTCAGACAGACATTTGAGTTACAAAAGGCAAAAGTAATGGTAAAGGGATCAGTCCCTGCAGATCCATAAGGGTGGTGTCACCCCATGAGAAAAACAGGAGTCTTTGAAATCCTGTTGCAACAGAATGCATCATGTTTCAAGCAGAATGCAGACTTCCACGTACCTGTGAAATAGGACGCTCTGATGAAAGGATGGAGGCTCCCATCGAAGAAAGGCAAAGGGAAGGATTTGGCCTGAAGACTGTGAACTGGAGGAGAGGAGCAAGCTGCAAAAGAACACCAACACAAGATGGAACAACACCAGACATGTAAATAGAAAATTGTACTTAATACTTACTTAATATCATAATCTCAAAACAATGTTATACATTTCTATAAGAAAATAATAACAGATTTAGTAAAAGTACACAAATAATAAAATGAGGCTATGGAGGAAGATAATTTTAAGGGTGCATGTGATGACTTTTCTGTTTCCAGTCTTGACGCAGATTTATTAATTTTGTCTGAAGGCCTATGTTAAAATGGGTAAAAAATGACACTATTTATTTTTGCAGTAATTCAGTAGAAAATGCTGACAAGTGTTATGCAGTGGATATATTAAGATGGTCAATATAAAACACAAATGATGATTATTATTAGTAGTAGTAGTAGTAGTGGTAGTATTTACCGCTCCGTGTGGACGGGGCTAGGATGGCACTGACACCAAACTTGAGGTAGCTGGAGTCCGGGCATCCAGTCTGCGGAGTACCGGGGCTGCTGCGGCTCGGCGGGCCACCGCTCTGCGGCACAGACCGCTCTGCGCTTGGTCCTGACGCCCGGGAAGAGGCGCTACTGCCATGCGCGGGGCTGAGAGAGAAAATGTCCCCGGGGTTCCTAGCAGAGAGAGTTCGGTGTATGTAGCTGACAGGCTGGCTTATTCGGAGGAGGTCCTCGACAAGGAAACCTGAAGGCAGTGAGCGGGTGAGGGGCGAGGAGAGAGCCGTCGGTGGGCGCAGTAAACCCGGGTAGAGAGGCGGCGGCAGGGCGCTGCAGGGAAACATCCTGACTGGTCCGAGCTGATAAGTGACTGTCCTGCTCCTCGCTTTTTTTCTTACTTCTCTACGGAAATGTTTTCAAATTGTACCCTATCACTGTCTGTGTGCTCTCGGTATCTCTTCCAGAGGTTTTATACAACACAACCACTCTTTTCCAACACACACACCGGCGTGCACGCGCAAGCCACTTGTCCGCGTGAGGCTCTTTGAACACAGAGTTCAGGGCCTGGGGATTGGTCGGCGCTTCTCTGCTGTATTTCTGATTGGACTTCACCTTGCTTTTATTTATTTCATTTGTTCGATTGGTTTCTTGTGTTTATGGCGCAGTTAATCCACACTTCCCGTTATTTTATAGCCTAAGGAGAAAAATGAGACGGCCAGCACAAAGAGAGTAAGTTATAGGTTCAGAAAGAGTCTCTTTACCGCCTGCCTGTCAGCATTCTAATGGAACTATTTGAGACTATGTGAGAAAAAGTCTTTTATCGATCGAAAAAAAGCTCACTCTTGTTTTACGCTAGTTTCTGAAGTAGACTATCATTCAGGCACATTATAGCCTAGTTTACAAATGTACAATTAAAATGTTTAGGCAGCGGCACAACGTTTTTAACATGGGCGCTTTTTCACCTACTTACCGAGCCGGGACTATTTTGCACAGGCTACTTTTATCTTACATTATTATATTAATATTTTTTTTTTCTTCATTTATCAGCTAGGCTATACAGTATGCCAGGCTCTTTTTTTTCCTTCCTTTTCTTACTTCGCAGCCTATATTTTCCCCACCAGTCACGTCAAGACTAATTCCTTGTGTGAAATCCTCGCAATAAAATAGGCTCACACCTCTGATTTTGATAACAGATTTTTTTTCTTCAATCATTTGAAAGAATGAAAATATATAAAGTTGCCTATGGCTTCCATGTGTGTTTTATCTGCATTCCTGATTTTATTTAATTCAAAACAATAGGCGAAAAAGAAGGAGAAGACAACTTATTATTATTATTATTATTATTATTATTATTATTATTATTATTATTATTATTATTATGTGTCTCTTTTTAAGCTGTGACCTCGGTCTCGCTTCGTCTGATCTCCTTTAACGTCGCCCGCTGTCCTTCTTTCATCGTTTCCTTTTGAATGTGCGGACACTGAAAGCAGCTTTCACTTTGCGGCTCCATAATGAAAGGAACGGACGGATGAGGTGATGAATTTGTTGGGTTTTGGCAGATATGTGAGAATTTTATTTATTTGACACATACGGAATAAAAGACCCTAATATTTGAAACGCAGTCTTACATTCCACCTGCTTGTTCTTGCGCGCGCGCGCACGCACACACACACACACACACACACACACACACACACACTCACACTCACACACACACACGAACTCAGCATAATGAGAGT
>JAPQRN010000022.1:1076805-1087222 GCA_037367275.1 Coranthus polyacanthus
CAACATGTTAATCATATCACTGCACTAAGGTATGTCTGCCAGGCTCAATATTCAACATCCACAAAAAATACTGCATTTTAACAACCTGTTGATCACGTCACACAGCAGAAAGAACCACGTAAAGCTATTTAACAATAAAAGCATTTGTAACAGACAGAAAACAGTGATATGTAAGATGCACCAACTGATAAGATTTTGTTAGGCCAGTAATTGCTCTTAGTACTTTCCATGCTGAGTCACTAATGACAAATGCAGATGTTGTCATGACTGACTATTTTGTTGTTTTATTCTGTATTTTTTATGACTGTTCATAGTTTTGTCACCTAACTCTGGTCAATCAGTAAACCTGTCACAGTCATTTCACTGTGTAATCATTCACCACCTACCAGTATTGTCCTTACTTGCACAGTCATATCAGTTCACAAACCTTTCACAAAAACAGCAAGTCTTGCCTGAGTGTGTAAACAGAGAACCTGCAGCACAAAGGACACTAGTAAAAAAATACAACTACTGATACAACAGTGCACTTTTTGCACATAAGCCTTATCTTCACCCGCACAAGGCAGGAAAAGCATTAATTATGGCTGTGCTCAGTAGAAATGTCTCAATACACAATAACACCTGAATTAAACATAGACTTACAGTAAGTGATTCTATTAGTTACACCTGCGTTGGACTTAAATGGAAAAAATACTGAATGACTTTCAACTTATTTCTTTTTTTACCTTTTAACCTTAACCTTTAACTTATTCATTTTTACCAGTTATAGTTTTTGACTTTACTTAAGTTTTCATTAGCTTCACAGTTAGCTTGTTTTATTACAGGCACCTATAGAACTCGCTGAGAAATGATTTCATTATGTTGGAGGAGCCACAGAAACTCTAGTTTTCCTCATAGTGCACCTGCAACCTGCAACACCAGGCAGAAAAAGATTCAATTGCATCATTTGTATTCTTAGGGTTATTCAGATTTTTAAATGTCACCATATTTTACTTTGTTGTTGTTGTTTTATGTGATTCAGTTGCTTTATATTTTAATCACCTAATTTATTCTTAATGGTTCTATTGTTTTATTGAAGTGTCTGTTCTTGTTTTTATCACCACTGTTTACTCAGATGTCTTGGTGTAAGTCTTTAATTGGTTTTTAGGTTTTATCGTTTACTTGAATTCATTGTTTGTTATCACCTTTGTTTCCTTTGTTTATATTGCAAACGAGGCCTTTACTTCAGTATATACTGAGATTAAAAAAAGGCTGAATGAATGAAAAGTGAATTATTCCATAAGTAGTTTGCTCTTTATTGTGAAGAGAGAAAATCTAGTTTTAGTTTTTTTTCCTTGTATTTAGTTTCAGTGTTTGAGTTTTTCACATTATGAGGAAAGACTTCATTTGTAGAAGCTGAAAAAGGTCAGATGAAAGAATACATAACATCAAATATGATTTACAAAACCATTGTTTATTAAAGGTCAAATATTGTGCAAAGACATTTTATTGTTCATTGTTGTTTTTATTTAGTTTTTGTGTTTTAGTTTTTTATTTTATTTCAGTTGATGAAATCATTCTTTCATTGCTAGTTTTAGTCTTTTTGTTAACTATAATAACTGTGATTTTTATGTGACCATTGCATGTCACTACGGTGTTTGTATCTCCGTATTGTGTGTTGCGTGTATCAGCTGGTCTTTCCACCAGTGGCAACCCTGTCTGAACGTGGCATTGTTGTTGGTTTTCTGACTTCCACTACTTTTTGTTCGTTCTTGAACAGAGTTAACTTGGGTGTGACATTCCAGCTCTGACTTCCAAGATAAATGGAGCATACATATACAAAACTTTTTTGCATATTGTTGCAAAATAAAGCCTTAACAATCTCAAAGAATTACATCCACAATACAGACCTGCGAGGAATCTTCAATGGCCTTGTGAAGGTTGTTTAATTTCAGATGACATGCGGCCCGGTTGGAATACAGAGCTGGAATCTTCCTGTTGAGTCTGATAGCCAGGTTGTAGGCGTTCACTGCACCCAGGTAGTTCCCAGTTGCAAAACACTTGCTGGGAAAATAGCGTTTATTTAGTGGTTACATATTATATAAAAAAACAAATGTTAATGAAGGCTATGAGAAGTGAAATCACTTACTCCCCCTTTTCCTTTAACCACTCTGGATTCCTCTCCTCCTGCTTCAGGTCCTTCAGGTCCTCAGACTCTGCACTAACTGCACGCCTGGCTTCAGCTTGTTTTCTGAGCCACTGTTGACAAATGACAAATATGCATACAACGGAAATGAATAAACTAGAGAACGTCTCTATTTTTATTGGTCCATGTTTTGTCTTCCTCCTCTCGTCTTCCACCAGTGTCCCACTCCCCTCACTGAAGACATATGCCACAGACAGACACTTCTATCTGAAGGGGTCCCCCAGGTACCCCAGGTCCTCCAGTACTTGGTCCTCTTCTGTTCATCCTCTGTATGCCTCTCCTCCTCAGTAACATCATCTGTCATCAAACCCTCCACTCCCATCACACTGAATGCAATAGAGTCATGAGAGCATATTTTTGAACATTTAAATAAAATTAACCGCAGAGCTCTGGTATCATTACGACATAACAACAATAACTATAACCATAAGTAGGGTACCTAGAGTCCACATTACAACTATAACAATGACGACAATGGAGAACAATATCATTGGGATCACTTTCAGAACGATATGATGAATGACAGAGACACTGACATCCGAATACGTGTGATTTTACAGGACGTCACTTGCACCATGTCATGGTAGCCCTGCATGTCACTGATTAGCTTTTATTTATCTGACTCTCATTAATAAGAATGTGAATAATAAGAACAGCTGCCACACAGCTGTGGTGCTGAGCAATTCACTTAATGATCAATTAAGTGCAGTCAGGAGCAGTGAAGGCAAACAGAAGTAATCATTAAATTATTTCCTATTTTTTTGCCTTGGATTTACAAAAAAAAAAACCTACATTCAGCATGATTACAGTATAATTGTATGTTCACAACCAAGCTGCAAATATTACACTATTCCTCATTGCAGCATCATCTCTAATTTTTACAGCATGTGCTCTCACCTTGAAAGACAGAAGTTCTGAGCTGATAGCATTTATGTCAAATTAATGACTTTCTGAGTCAAGCAAGCTATAAACTCTGCACATTTTACAGAGAGAAGCTAAAAACTTTTATTTTACAGAGAAGATGAGGGTGAAGAGGTATGCTCTTTTCCCAACACTGTTAGCATTTATTGGTAGTTAACAGTTAACAGACTCAGTAACGTTAGTTAAATCTATGTAACCATCTCTCCTCACTGTCCTTGGCCGGATGTCAACACAATTCCACTTCTTGTATCCGTTGTTTCAAACTAAAAGCCCTCTGCAGAGTCGTGTAATGTGGGCTCATGATACAATATTTCATGAACTTCTGAAGAAGAGGTGACAATAATCTTGTAGTGATGCTGCCACAAAATGTATGTAAAGAAAACTCTGTAGTTTGGATCTGCTGTTTGTTGAGGGAGTCTGGCAGATCTGAAGCAAGTGATGTAACTGCTTCAGTTACTTGTTGAAAAGGGCTGTCTGACTGCAAGGAGAAGCTGTTGGACCCGTCCTCAACAGTGGGGATAAATACCTCATACAATGCCACTTCAAATAATTTGAAAGATCACTTTAATAATAATCAAAATGGAATACTTGTGATGTTATTCTATTTTTCCAGCATATTTCATTCTCTGAGCTGCTTCCCAGTGTTTAATGCTGATGAGGGACTCTTTATGTCATATGTAAGTAATGCTACACCACAAGGTTCAACATGAATGTTTTTATGACATGTTAATTAATTCAGTGATGGTACTTTAAGACTCTGTGATGAACAGTGAGTGGAAGAGAATATCAGTTCACCTCACCTCTTCCTCCTCTCCCACTCTGGATTCCCGGAGTGCTGTAGGGAAAACTCGCGGGGTGAACGTAACTTGAATATTTCCAGAGACTCTCGGAGCAGGTAGATCCACCTGTTTTTTTGTGCTTTTTACTTCACTGCTGTATCTGTGATCTAAGCACAGGAGCACGGCAATTAACATACCAAAAGCCAAGCAGAGGCAAATATGATCATGCAGGATATTACCTACCAGATTTGACCTTTCCTCCATGTGAACATTTGTTTGGCTGCTTTTCTTTTTCAGCTTTCGGTTTGTTTTCACTTGAGCTGTGACTTTGGAGTCGTCCGTCTTCCTCTGCTTTCTGCTTCGTTTGCCAGGCTTCCAGCTCTGCTGTGGTTTTCTCTCGTTCAGTATCCTTCATTTGCTGGATAATGTCTCTTTCTTCCTCTTCAAGCTGAGATATATAAAAAAAAACATGTATAAAACACTTTAAATTGTAATTTTTGGATCCCTTAATCATTAAGGGATCCAAAAATTACAATTTAAATTAAGGCTTAATGTGAAATGCAAGTAGGTTTCAGTGTCACAGACTTTCTTACCTTCATCATTGTCTGTAGTGCGTATTTTTTTTCTGCCTGCTGCCTCTCTGCTTTGGCTCTGCACTCAGCACTAAGCTTTTCTTGGTATTTCAACAGAGCCCTCTCTCTGATCTCCTTCTTTACTTCTTTATCAGCTGAAACACATAGACACATATAGAGGACATTTACAGGTGTCACGGTTTGACATTTTGAGGGGAGCATTTGAGATCAGTGTTCTGATCTGCCTCACTATTTTAGATCTTTCTGTCACGTTCAAACTATCAATATAGTTGTACTGTCAGCCAATATTAGCTTTACCATTATGATGTATGCAATTACACAATGCATTGAATTGATTATCAGGGAATATGTACTTGTAACTTTCTCAAAGATCCCTTGGAAATCAGTAGGACACACTGCTGACATTATCACTGGTGTTTCGTGAAAGAAAGTTTTTTTTGGGTGAAGGTGATCAGTTGACATAATAGGTTATGTTACAACATATGATGATCAAAACTAAAGGTGTCATGTGGAGTTTTAGACCTCTGGTAGGGCAGTGTGATGTGACCCAAATGTCATGTCCAGGTAACAGTACATATCAAGATATAGTATATTTTCTGTAAATTCAATGAATAAATAGTTTCTATAAAAGACCACATGGAAAAGCCTATGTCTTATGTTTTGAATTATGTACTCAATATATAAAAGTCTTATTTGATTGTTTTATTCTTTTTAATTGGAACCTTTGTGCAAATTTTCAATTGATTGTGCATTAAAATATAAAATAATAAAGTACAAAATAGCAGAAGTGGATGGAAAACATACCTACATTTTATTTTGATGTTTTCTGAAAATTCAGTTGAAATGTGTGATCCATTTGGATGTAAACCTGACTTTAATCTGCTTGAACTCTTGTATTCCCTTCAAAATTAACATATGTCAATATGTGTGATGTGGAACAAGCGATACGAATCAACTGCAGCCCCACACAAAGTAGGACACCTGGTCACCATGATCCCAAAGCAATCCAGAACTGGACCTGTATAAAGGGTTCTCTTACTTGTAGTTATCATCAGATGTTCCCACAGTTCATTGGTTCTCTTTGGCAAAGTGATGACGGCGACTCCATTTCCAATCCTGGCTGTGCTTCTGTCATCATCTACAGGTTCAAAGAGGAAGGCCTCAAACAGGTAAGGTGGGAAATGCACCTGTGAACAAATATCAGACCTTAGTTCATACTGTGTGTTGGCCAACTGTATGGAGACAAACACCAAACCTCATTTCAAATATGTTCATGCTTATCAATTCACAGCCAAAAGCTTGTGTCAGCTGTTAAAAGCTGAAATGTTTTCGTGGTGTTAGCTTCTTTTTTCACTATCTTGTACTACAGTTAGCTTGTTTTATTTTCACGTTCGTGTTTAGGTTCTTTAGTCAAGAATATCGAGACCAAAAACCAAATGAATTGAAATATGTGGCGATAGCCTCGTAAAAGACAAGCTAGTTTTTACCTTGAGGTATTCGTCTGTTGACAGAATGTCCACCTTCGCAACTTTAGTTCCTTTTAAAGGTACGTTTATGTAAACAGTGGAGTCTGTCTGGGTCCAGGAGTAGTCTGTTACTAGCAAAGGCATTTTTAGTACCGTTAATCAAACGTCAGCCCGTCGAAAGTAGTTGTTCCTCTTCCAAAATCCAAAAAATAATGGACTTC
The DNA here is from genome assembly GCA_037367275.1 of Coranthus polyacanthus. Classification (NCBI taxonomy): domain Eukaryota; kingdom Metazoa; phylum Chordata; class Actinopteri; order Kurtiformes; family Apogonidae; genus Coranthus; species Coranthus polyacanthus. Next base: position 1,082,971 of record JAPQRN010000022.1, read on the forward strand.
TACAACAACAGCTAACGCGCTGTGGCTGCACGGCGTCTTGTTGCTATGGTGACCAGGGGGCACTGCGTGCTGCATTTCAGACTGCCGGAAATATCAGAATTATGATATTATAACAAAGATTCTAGAACTAAAGAATTAATTATTTCTAGAGAATTCGAGACGAACTCTAAAGTCTAGAACTAAGAACCAAAGATCCTAGAAGTAAAGAATAAAGACTGCAATCTTCAGGTGTAAACATGTCACGGCCTTGGGGTCTTATAAGGGAGACCAAAGGCTCTCCTGTTTGAATGGAGTCCTATGGGAGAAGTGGCTCAGTTCACTGAACAAACGACTATTTTGTGAAAACTGTTGGTTTCATAACAACCAGACGACCTCTGTGATGATCTTTAACATCTTATCCATAGACCGGTGACTGGTAAGATCTAACATTAACTTAATGATGGTTTTGTGAGACAAAGTGACCAGTTTGAGGTGTTGCGACAGACGAGGTCCATTTACGGCAGCTCTATAGTCTGTGACGAAGCCAAACCATGGACCAAACACACGACTTTTTATATCTAATTTCTTCTTTATATCGTCGAAATCAAATATAAAATTAATCAAACTCACCAAACGTGTCACTACTATGTCCCATCACAGCTTAGAAATCCACTCTGAATCGCAAGACGAACTGTCGTAAATATTAGGAGAAAGTTCAGAGAAAGTAGCCGCAAGCTAGTGTTACGTTCTCATCAACAGTGAAACTGGTCAGATTGCATTCTTGATTCTTTTAGTTAGAAAATCTTTGGTAATACAAAGTAGCCAAAATATGGAAACCTTTATGGGAACAAATAGCCTACATAATAATCTTGTTACAGTTGACATATTCTTGCTCATAAAATGTATCACAATAAAATACAAAATGCTGGTTTTAGAGAAGAAGGCCCTATTTAATTAAAACAAAAGTAGGCTAGGTGTAGGCTATTTTGAAATGACACAAATACATTCCTACGTGGCATTTAAGGCCAGGCTGAAAAAACACAGAAGACAGAACCATAAGCCATAAACCAGCTGACATGGCTGGTTAATTCACTAAAGCTAATATCACTGGACCTGCTGCATGGATGGACATGTCACATGATTGACGTGTTTAAAGACACTGATTAGGCTAATTGTTGGAGCCTACTGTTTTTTGCTACAGTTTAATCCTGAGTTAAAACTGTATCTCATTTCAGAATAATAGAATGTATTGAATCATGTACAAACCCCACTTCCAGAAAAATTGAGACATTTTCTAAAATGCAATAAAAACTCAAAAGGGTGATTTGGTAATTCACTTGAACCTTTATTTAACTGACAGAAAAGAGGAAAAGAGGTGAAAGTCTGGTCATGCTGAAGCTGCAGATCCATGTTCAGTGGCTCTGAAGAGAATGGGGAGAGATTTACACCTAAAGCCTATTCAGTCCTCTCCTCTGCATTTTCCAGTGACTTTCATTTCCACAGCATACTCATGATCAAAAGTGAGGGAATCACAAAAGTCACAATTAACGTTGAGTGAAAACCCTGGCATCAAATATTTCCCTCCAGAGTTGGTGAAAAATCAAGCTAAAACAAGCTAAAAAAAATGAGCATGTGACACATTTGACAGATGTGTCAAATGGCCAGAATCAAACCATTCATTTGATGCAAATGTTCTTTCTGCGTGTGATCGATGCAGAAACAGGTACATGTGACTGTCCTAAGAATATAAAAAAAAAAAATCTTGTCTTTTCAAATGAGTCTGAAGCAGTAATACTGTGAGGTGTCCTTTCATATAAACCATCCTTGAGCTGTGTTGTGTGTTACACAGTTCATGGAGGGTAGAGGGTGTATTCTGATAGAGATAAGAAAACTCATCTCCACTGATTACCATTGTATGTGAAGGAGATAGTGATTCACTGGCTTCCTTCAGCCTTTATCTTTATGAACACACTGGAACAAATGGGAGTGGAGTAAATGAGGGCGGCACGCATTGAGTTTTGAACTCTTTGTGTTGTAATTTCTATTTTTGTTAACTTATCAGAGTCGTATATGAAGTGATTACATAGTTATACAGAAAGGAAACTATGAGTCCTGTCTCTTTCCTGCCAGTAAATGCAGATTCGATTAGGTCATATTGTCAAACACTGTACGAGAATTGAAACCTTTCATCACAAAGCAAGGTCGAAATGAAGAACAGAAAAAAAAAAAGAAAGAGAAACTAGAAAGGGACGAAGTGCACAGTGGTCAAAAAGGACCAGCATCGTGAAAGATCCAATAGTAAAAAGTTTATCGATCTGGTCACATATCCATAACATTTACAGAGAGAATACAGGGAGATCTGATATGAAGTCTGGATATATATCTGCAACGTAGAATACCAAAATTACATTTGGCAACATCAACATATTTTCAGACATAAACACATGTGGCTATATCATTTGCACTGATCTGTAAAAATAACAACATGTCCTTATCTGAAAGGATCTGGGGTGTGATCTGTCTGCATGTCTGTCTCTCTGTCTGCACCTGTAGGTCAACGCCTTAAAAACTACAGAAAGTGGGTCTGTACCACATCTCAGTCCTCATGCTGATTCGGTCTGGATTCTGGAGTCATTTAAAGAATCTTTACTGTTAGACACTTTTTGACATTTTTGACATTTTTGTGATTTTCTCTGAAATGAAAACAGTTACTGCTTACACACATGAAAAACTCACACACATGAAAAACTCACACACATGCTATTTATTAACATGATCCATTTCTTGCTGATCCAGAACTGACAGCATATTGTCATTTCAGTTCTAAACCTGCCATATTTGATGGGTGATCCTGACCTAAATTTTGAACATAGTAACTTCAGATTTGGTTTTTACACTCAACAGACCTGTTCATACTCAGTCTGATAATAGAACTGACAGTATTGACACCGAAATCACACCCACTGCACCACAAAGAACTTTGAAACAACTGATGATAGAAACATGAAACCACATCCTGTGAATATGTTTTAAGGGTCAAGAAACTGATTTATAATGTGTATACAACCACAAGTAAGAAATAGTATTACAATATTAAAATGTCCTTTGAGTTGTATTTCATTCTACAGTCATGACAGTCATGTTTTGTCTGGTCAACTTCATTTCATTTTATGTATATGTCATTTTACAATAGAGAATTTGTGAATGTTGTGTTCATACTGTCTACAATGAAATACAAGTCAAATGACATTTAAATATCACTGCTGTCTTTTTAAAATCGGCATTTTCCATGCTGTGTATGTATACTGGTTGTGTATATTCAACATGCTGGATGATGATCCAAGGGAGCAGGAGTCTGCAGTCTCTGATTGTTTAGGTTTTTTGGAGCCAGTTTTGGAGAAGTGAGAATTAACTTAGCTGACACTAATGCTAACTTAATGGCACTTTAAACGTTAACTTCATGAAACATTTGACTAATAAAGTAATTTTCCGACAGTACTTGTTAGTGTAACTTATTAACCACAACTACAGCAGAGCTGTCTGTCAAGAAAAAAAACACATTTTGCTCAATAAACAGAACCTCTGAAAGCTCAACTCAGCAGGTGAGTTGATTTCCAGTAATTATTGTTAATGAGTTATTTGAAATGATTGACAGCTGTAATGATACGCTGCTGCCAAGACTCTGTCATGCAAACACATGGGAGGAAGTGATGTTTGTTCATCTTTATATACAGTCTGTGATTTATTAGCATCACATTCAAACAGGTGGGAAAGTGAGAGGCATGATTACCCCACCCCCACACCACATGTTTATTATTAACAGAGGAATCATTTCTGTTAAAGTATAATTTATCTTTTAGATAGACAGTGCAATGTCAGGGTGTTCCTGAAGCCCTTTCAGAGGGCTGACGTGGTCTGTGGGTTCCAGCATTTTCTCTAACTTTGTGGAAGAGTGAAGTGTTCCTCCTGCAAGAAAATGTTATGTTTTTCAATTTAAAAAAAAAATCTAAATTTCAAATCATTTTATCATATTATTACATCTGTGTACAAACATTTGTAAGCGCTGGAGACCAACTACAACCATCAGATGTGTGATAAGGGAGTTAGTCAGTTTGATGTTCTCTACAATGATTTTACATAAATTCAGTTTAGGTGGTGCCCAAAACGGTTTGGGTGCTGCAGCTAAGCCTTATAAAGGTAGAGAAAACCCTGAATGCCACTGACAACTCAAGCCATTTTGTTTGGTTTGAGATAAGTTTTCTATTTATAGATA
>JAPQRN010000022.1:1087322-1111345 GCA_037367275.1 Coranthus polyacanthus
AATAAAAAAAAATCTCTCTATTACAAAACTTGACATGATATACCATTTCTCAAAACCGAAGTAACTGATAAATCTCGCCTTCTTCACAATCAGTGAATGCTTTTAATTTTCCTTTCCTGTCAAAGATGGTTTTATTGAGGTATTACAGGGACAAAAACAAGGCCAATGATAGCATGGCAATAGCCAAGGTGATATTTTATAGACTCTATGTTGTAAAAAAATGTCTGTTCTTGGTCAATTGCTTTGATCATAAACTCTGTCATCATATCATGCTGTTAACAGCACGTTATAAAACTACTGACACCCCACTAGGAGTTGAATATATTTCTCTTTGATAAGTGTTTAATAATGCGGTCTGTGTCAAAGGAGAATATGCATTATGTGAGATAAACTAGTAAGCAGAGTCCATACTTCTGTCCACATTGTTCTGACAGTTTAAGAAATGCCGCAGATTGTTAACTAGTGTGTTTTATTGTTCCTTAAGGCCTGGAGAGGACATTGAACTTCAGCTGACCCCAATGTGTTCCTCACTATCTATGGCTTCTCTAAAAGCCATATACTGTGGGCCTTTGTGTATCATTTAAGTGTAAAAGGTTTGGTTTGAGTTGTAATGTCGGTGAGAACAAGTATTTAAAAGGACTGAAAGGTTGTGTCTTTTATTAGCCTTTCCTAAACCGAACACAAGAGAGAAAAACTGTATAGAGAATAGGATCGTGACGTCATCCCACAAGGCATGCTGGGAGAGAGGGTAATGGTAAACTGGTAAAAAACTGGTAAAGTGTCAGTATAATAATAATATATAATAATAAAGTACATCTGGAAATGTCACGTGAAGCAGCTTGTTCAGATCAATCCTTTTAAATGATTGTTATTTTCTTCAAGTAGCTCCTTTGCTTTTGTGTAGAGCTGCTCTTTATCTGAACACGCTCCATCTGTATTTTCTTCTAGTAAATACTGGTTATCCCTCTAGTAACTACTGTATACTATCACTGAGTGTGTCTAACGTTAGCTATAGAGACAGTGTGAGCCCCATTATGGCTGCCACTACCCACTCCTACTATGCAATGTGCCTGCCCATTCTCTATTTAAGCAGTTAGCATGTCTGGCTAACCACGCTATGATTTCCGAGTTCAGGGTACTGTAGGTCATTTTATTTGAAACATTTTTATACTCCACCAGTCTGCGCAGTGATAACTGAGGCAATGTTAGGTTTTTTTCACCTTTAATGAATGGATTGGTGAAAAAAAACTTTCACACAACACTCACTGTAAAACTAATCAGACAAACAGTGATTGCAGCTGACTTGGATGATGATCTTAATTAGCTAACTAGCTAGCTAGCTAATGTTTGTAAAAAAAAAAAAGACTTTTACTCTGATAGAAGTCTTTTTTTTCTCCTTATTTTCTTTACAAATACTGTAAAAAAGATTCTTGTAAAAGCAGAAGTACTTATTAAAGTTCTTTTACTCTAGTAAAAGGGAAAAGTCCAGGCTCTGAAATGTACCGACATTTCAACCAGCTGTTGAAACTACTAACTGAACTTAACGTCATATTAATATAATCTGAAGACTCTTCAAATGTCAAATGAAATTCAAAAACAGACTGAAAATAACATTAATTTTGCTCCAGTGTGCAAATTATTATGATGTCTTTTCTGTGCGATCCACTCTCCCTTTACTGTCTGTTTCTTGTTAAGTCTTTTGTTTTCATCTTTTTACGTTTGTTACATTTGCTCCAATAGATTCACCAAAGGACTGTCTTTTCTATGTGTTATTGTTCCACCCATTTAGGCTGAAATCAGTTTTTGCAATGATGCAAAATAATAATTGATAATTTCAATCAAACACATGAAACAAGTCTGTTTTGAAAATGTATAGAGAATACAGATATTTGCATTCAAATTTAGAGAGTAAAAATGAAGAAGATTTACCAAAATAAATACTCGAGTGAAGTATAGATACCTGAAATGTAATGAACCAAGAGCTGCTTTTGTTTGTGTGCAATGTGTCAGTTATTGTAAACTATTTGCAGTGTATAGAATTAATAGGATGAAAACAGGAAGGAGGTCATGGCTTACTACTGGAGGGAACGACACAGGAAGGAAATTGTGTTGAAGGTTAAGAGATTGAATTTACTGAGACTGTATAAGGTTGAAGTTAAGTAACAAAAAAAACTAAAAACTGACATGACTGACTTAATATATTAGATGTTTCGAGTCAAGTTGCCTGCATCAGCCACTGCACCTCCCTGGCAAAGTTCATGCTGTCGCAATATAAGAGGCAAAAAAGGTTTGTGAAACTGCAGGAAGGTTGTTAAAGAATGGAAATCGCCTTTCATAATGACGATTGTGCTTTTGCAGCTGTATGATCATAAAAAATGTCTTCATAAAATAGGATTGTAAAAATCCATTAAAGACTAACCATAGAATTGAGATTCAGATTATCCTCATCCATCCCCTAAAGGAAATTCATTGTCCTTTAGCTATAAATGAAATGAAAACAAGTCACTAGTGCATGACCTACAGAATGAATTTTATGAATTTACAGAGTGGTACATGGTATCACTTGGGAGATGACAGAGAATGAAGGGAACAACAATTTTCTCATTGTCATGAGACATAACTTCAGCTGTAATAGACACTTTTTGCACCATAGTAAAAGCATGCAAATATAGCATGTACATAACTGCAAAGAAAATGTGTTTCTTTTAAGATTCACACCCATCTAATGTTTGATTACTACACAAACAAAGAGAGCACGACCATAGGCCTTAATCATGCTTCAAATGAAGTCAGGTGTGAACTGATTAGTCTGGGTTGGGCCATGCCCTCCTAGGCCTGGGTAGTTTTTAACACCATTCTTCTGGACAAATCCTCCATATGTTCAGTGTAGGTCTTGGACCGGTGGTCCTTGGCCTTTTGGAACTGGGGGTGAGATAGGCCACAGATGGCAATAACCCCAGACCTGGAAGGTCTGAAAATGAAGGGGACACATAGGTGTGCCATGTCCACATACAGCTGCAGGAACAGCAGGCTGTCACACTCCACACACACTGTGGACAGTGGGGCAGGAATGTCCATTTTCTGGTCACCCAGGCTTGAATAGACACGGACTGCCTTGTACTGTACATCCCCAGCTCTTACACCAGCTCTTGTAGTCCTGCTCTGTCTTAGAACACCTGGGTGTTGTGGTCTCTGGGAACGAGGCACCATGCAGCATGGACCAACAGCCTGCAAAAGTTTTCCGGATTGACAAGAGATGTCAGGTCCACATTCTCTGTGCTCCTCATTCTGAACTTCTGCAAGGTAAATGCTGGCTGCATGTGAGAGCTAACCTTCTTGTGGACACAGGTTTCCAGTAGTCTCAGAAGGAACTGCTGGTCCTGTGGCAGAACATTCATATAAGCAGATTGTGTAGGACTGCACTTCTGGATCAAAGACCTGCCCAGGTCAGGTGACGGTAGCAGCTGCTGCAGATTCTACTTGTCCAGCTCAATCAGTGCAGCACAAGCCTGGACAATGGCAGCAAGGCCATCTGGCTGATTAATTTATCTTCAGTTGGCTCAACTATTGCAATAGCGAGTTTACAGATCTCCCAAAAAATCAAACAGCTGCAACTGATTCAGAATGCTGCTGCTTGAGTCCTCACTAATACCAAGAAAAGGGATCAGATCTCTCCCATTATCAGATCACTACAGTGGCTTCCTGTCTGCCAAATAACTGATTTTAAGTTAACATTGTTGGTTTATAAAGCACTGAATGGTTTAGGGCCAAAATACATCTCTGATATGCTGCTCAATTACGAACCACTCAGACCCCTCAGAATATCTGGAGCAGGCCTACTCTCTCCCCACAATTAAAACTAAACATGGAGTAGCAGCGTTCAGTTTTTATACCACAAATACCTGGAACCACCTTCCAGAGAACTGCAAGTCAGCCACAACCTCAGTTCTTTTAAATCAAGACTGAAGACTTTTCTGTTTGACACTGCTTATAACACTACACTGTCACTTTTAGTCCTTTATTTTAACATCTTGTATTCTGTATCATATTCTTTTTATGTTGCTTTATGGTGATTTTATGTTTGTATTGCAAACATTTTGACTTGCCTCGTTGTTGAAATGTGCTATACAAATAAACTTGCCAACACTGGGGAATAGACCATATTTACAGGACGGCCATTTTCTGACATTACACACAGGGTGTGAAGCTGTAATCCTGTTATCAATAGGATAATGTCATATTACTGTACTTCAGTCAAAATAAACGTTGGAAAGTTGACTTCATACTGGATACTGAAAATCCAGAGGAATATCGGACCATATTTTAAATTAAAACATAGGTATTTGGAACCATTAGACAACACCTAGCGTTCAGCCACTTCTTAGCTAACATTACTGTCTGTTATATGACACAGAAGGAAAGGCGGAAACTCTGATGAAGTGCTTGAAACACACTTTTGTATTGGATGTATCTGTATGAACATTACACAGAAAAACTGTATGTGTGACAGTCAACATCATATCATGTAGTTACTGGTTACTGAAAAGAAGAACATTTCTGAGTCGGGTGAAAAGACTACATTACATACTTGAGAAGAGGTGAAATGGTCGATTCCCTGCGTTTATACAACTTGAACGCAGCAGTATGACAGTATCGTATGACATTATCCTTTTTACTACCAATATTTGAGCTTCCCTCCCTGAGCAAGATGTCAGAGGAAAATGGCCGCCATGTGAATATCTTTCAGGAGCAATTCAGGAACCCGCTGTGCTTTGTGTTGTTATTTTAGTGGCTAATTCAACATCCGGCCAAGAGACAGCAGGTGAAAACGAACCATTTGGCTAAAACTGGCGCATTTACAGTTGTAATTGTTGATGGATGCACACTGTCCCCGAATAAATAAACAGATTAAAAAAACTTTGTTTTTATAGTCACACCAATAACCAAAAGGAGAAGGTATGTAATTAGTGTAAAGATTAAAAAACACCATCAAAGCTCCTTGACACTGTATTTTATGATACTTAATGATACCGCTGCTCTGCTCTGTTTGGTTCCCGATTTACCTGAGCTGAGCCGTTGCTGTGGTAATGTCAAACATGGCAGGGTATTTACTAACTTTAACAACTAAATGTGTTCATTTTAATGTTACGCTGAAGGTAAAATCATCTGTGTAACATTTGGTTCAGTTCATTTCAGCCAGATCAGAAAATGTGTTAAAAGTTCATTTCTGACAAAAACAAACTGTTGCTGCCTTTATTCTCTCCTTATCCTGCTTCTTTTCTACTCATTGTTAAAATGAAACTGTAAAGAAAAAGATGGAGATTATTTTGCTATTTTTTGTTCATTGATTATTTAATTTTTTGTTCATTTTTTATTTTGTTGATTATTTCGTTGTATTCTGTTCATTTTTGGTAATTTTGTTAATTATTTTCTTCATTTTTTTAGTTTTTTCTTCATTTTGTTGCTTACTTACTCATCTTTGTTCATTTTTTGTTTATTTAAATCAAAACGACCAAAATCAGTTCAGTCGGATTCTCACCGAACTTTCTTCTTTTTATTTTCAGCAGGAGGTGAAAATGCTGAGTGTGTATCTGATGAGACAAAATATACTTAAGTTTTTGATCAACAATATATCGATGATATATGATTGTTTTCAAGACATTAATGCATCACACACATAAATACATCCAATGAGATTTTTTTATTATTATTATTACAAAAATAGATGAATCCAGACTAGTCCAGACATTCAGATCTAACAGATCCTCAGTCTCTGCTCTTTGTCCAGTTGAAATGGACTTGTGTTGCGTCTAAATCTTCCTTCCAGCAGCTCAGGTTTCAGATTCTTTACGCTGGTTTCGTATCTGAGAGATGAGAGATCCTCCAAAACACCATCCCACACTATTTTCTATTTTTGTCTTTTCCAAACACACACCTCTTCAGACTCCCGTGTTTATGCAGCTGTAGCCAAGGGTTAAAAACTGTGTCTATACTCATGAAAGTTATAAATTAAGAACCCAGAAGCTGTGAAGCAGCAGGTTTAAGTACTTTACACAACACACCTTTCACAAAAGCTGTAGACATAAACATTGTGGCTGAACTTAAAGTCATTCAGAGCATTAGGCTATATGATATACTGTATATTTACATATTTCTTTTGGTTGGTGGAACCTCCTTCTTAATTACATCACATTTGTGAAAGACCTGACATTTGTCGAGGAGCAAATGACTTAGCCGCGACACAACAGGAGTTCATGCCTCCACTGTCGTCTAATCTGACACACTGATCAACATAATCAACACAAACATCACAGTCTGACCTTGGCCTGAATCTCACGCTGTCGTTTGGACCTTGTTTGTTGAAAAGTGATGTCGTGACCAGCGTCAGGATGTGATGAGTTGGGATGAGAAAGTGTCCGAGACTCTGGAGGTGTTTTATGGAACCGACATTTTTCTGCTGCAGATGGTTCTGGTTTACACAAGTTGAAAAACAACATAAAAGACACAACAAGACGGAAAACATGTAAAATACATAAGATGAAAAACAACATAAAAGACAAAAGAGGAAAAAAAAATAAAAGACTAAAGGAAAAACACTCAAAAGACACAACATGACGAAAAATAACATAAACGACCCTACAAGATGTAAAAGGCGCAACACAACGAAATGAAAAACACATAAAGGACAAAAGAACAACACAACGTAAAAGACACAACAAGAAGAAAACAATGTAAAAGACACGTGAAGGACACAACAAGACTAAAAATGATGTATGGCTTTAAACACAGGAGGTTTTCTCTCTACAGGACAATGGAGGAAATGATGAAACTGAGCAGCTGCAGCCTGGAACAGCACAATGTCAGCCTGCAGGTAAAAAGTCAATTATGACTATGATTATTATTAGAATCATTATTGTTATTGTTATTATTATTATGAACTGGTTGTCTTACAGATTAAGTGTCTCTGTGATTTGTCAGCCATCTCACAGAAAGTCCTGATCCTGGACAAACTGCAGGACATATGTTTTCCATGGCAATGTGTGGAACAGAGTGATCTGGCCTCAATGCCGGGTGAACAATACAAATATCAAATAGGTCACAGAAAGTATCGATCACAACGAGGAAACTGATCAGTGCTGATCACAGACCTGAATAACGACCTGCATAATCAAAGTGTCGGTGGAGAATTTGTACTGGAAGATTAAAAAAAATGCATAAAATATTTGAATATGAATGAATATTCATGCTCACCTTGTAATTCTACAATTTTGCCACTAGGATAAACTGTTTTCACAGCTTGGTTCAGTTTCTCTGAGTTAAAATATTTATGTTTTTAGTTTGTTTGATTTAAGTGACTCACATTAAATATAAGATGTGAAACTCCTTGACTGATCCGCTGAAAATTTTTCATATTTGTCAAAGTGTTGCTTTGAATAAGTGAATCTCTGGAACCGTCTCAGTCCTGTTAACATTGGGTTATATGACAGATCAGAGAACAGCTTTGTGTTCAGACAATTGAACTGAACTGAAACAGTCATCTGACCTGAACAAGATGATGGAGACGCAGCGTCTTCACGTCTCGACAGCTTCATTTACATGTTCAAATACACTCGTCTGCTGCAGCCTCATCGATCTCAAGCCAAGAAATCGACTTCAGGACGAACAAGTGTTTTTTAAAGGTTCAAAATGGAAGGTTCTGTGCGCCTCTGTGAATTTTGTGTTGGAGTCTGTTCTGGGCTGGGAGCTGAACATTTCTGGATCTTAGCTAACTCCATTACTAAGCTAACTGCCAGTTGCCTCCATTCATGACTACTGCCTACGACCTGCCACGACATAACAGCCACAAAACACTCATTTCTATGTAAAGGACTCAGGTTGTTTTTTCCATGAAACTCCTTACACAGGCCCCCGTCTTCTTTTTCTGCTCCTCTACAGTTGCAACAGTGTGCAGCACTAGCTACTGTTAGCTTAGGAATGCAGTCAGCTAACTCCAAAAAAACAATCAAGTCCTAGAAAAACACAGATTCCAAAACAAATTTTAGTTAAGCACACAACCATGTTCAAGTGTTCCATGTGTGAATATATGTCAAATATTCAAATTGAGGTCCTGGCCAGGGTTGTGGACATTTCAATGTGTATATTCTGGGTATGATTATATAAACATTACCTCTGTTTAGAAGGTTTAAAATTCCTTATCTTAGTAAGAGTAATGCTGAAAGCTGTGTATATTGGCCATCCATACTTGAACGTCACTGAAGAATAATTCTTAAAAATTCTTTGAAACCAAATTCTTTGGTTTCAGGGGGGAGTATGATTGCAAAGATGAAACTTAAAGGAATTGACTGAAGGGCACCACCAGGAGTGGAGCCTCACCCGGCCTGTACACGGAAAGGATTGACAGATTGATAGCTCAGATTGATAGCATGATTTAAAAGGTGAAATTATAATCACAAACTGACATTAACAAGATCAGAGCTTAGTTTTGTCCTCACCACCAGGTCAGGTGGGTATTCACAGTCTCACTGTCAATGTTTCACCATGTAGAGAGAATGGGAGGGGAGATGCTTCCCATGGCTACATATACAAGTTCACCCTCCACCTTTGTATCCATTGTCTTGGTGTCAGGCTCCAGTGCAGACAGGCAGCATGGGGAAAGGTTTCTTCATCAGCAAAGCTGTCGGGGCAGTTCTCATAATCGTGGGAGCAGGAGCCTTGGCTACTATCATTGCTCTGTCTGTCGTGTACTCACAGGAAAAGGCTAAAAATGATAATCAAGTCTCACCAACGGATGAAGGAACGACAACACCCAAACCCACAACAACACCTACCCCATCTAATGAGCCTTGGGACAAGTATCGCCTGCCAAAGACCCTGAAGCCTGACCACTATAATGTTACCCTGAGGCCCCGACTGAAGGCTGATCCCATAACTAAACTGTACATCTTCACAGGTAAGTATGAGTGGAATAGTCATCTCTTGTCCTGTGGGATCAGATCATGACTTTTGCACTAAATAAATAGTTGCGTTCACCTGGTATGGTATGAAAATCAATATTTGGGTGACTGATGGAAGCCTATATCCACATTCACTAATGACAGGTTTATGGACTAATAAAGCACCATGTTGATAACTATAATTTAGAGATCTAACATTCATTCATTCCATTCTACTTACATTTTCAAAACAGGCTTGTTACTTTAGTTGTAATGCATTTCAGAGGGATTATAAATCATTTTTCTTTTCCATCATTGTGTGTGTTTAAAACATCAAGACCAAAAATGGATGCCTAAATGCCTAAATGGATGGAACAATAACATAGATTTTTTAATTCTTCTCAGAACATAGGCGTGATGCTAGCAGAGGTGGCAAAGTAAAGACATTCTTTATTCCTGTAGAAGAATAGATGCCGGGAAAAACTCCAGCCTCTGCAATTAACTCATGTAAAAGTCAAAAGTAAGCCTTTGAAATACATTTCTACTGTTAAAAGATGTTTCTGCTGTTATATGACTGAACCTCATGTTATATTATTATAATTTCAAGAGTATTAAACCATTCTAGCTTCAAGAAAAGAAAAAAAATGAAAATAACGATTGTTGGTCTTTTTCATCATTTCCGTCTCTTGTCTTTTATGTCTTCATCATTTTCTTCTTGTTGCATCTTTCATGACAATTTCCTCTAGGTACGTCTTTTACATTTTTGTAAGTTATTTTTTTCTTGTTACATTGTTTGCGTTGCGTTTGCGTTGTTACGTTTTTCACATGATTTTCATCTTGTTGAATTTTTTCTCAGTTTTTGCCTTGTGATATTCACAGTTGGATTCACCAAGAGATCATCTTTTCTATGTTACTGTTCCATCCATGTAAGCTGAAATTGGTCTTGATGTTTTAAAGATGCACAGTGATGGAAAAGTAATATAATTGATAATCCCTCTCAAATTCATTAAAACTAAAGTAACGTAAAGTAGTGAGAATGTTAGGAGTACAAAGTACAGATATTTGTGTTAAAATGTAAAAAAAAAAAGGAAAAAAATGGTCAATACTCAAGTAAAATACAGATACCTGAAAACTCTACTTAAGTACAGTAGCAAAGTACTAGTACTTTCCTCCTCTGTTCATAGGTGTAGTGTACATATGTAGCTTTAATCCAGTTTGCCCACTGTACTTCTATACAACCCACTGGTTTCTACCAAGGGGTCATGGTGGCAATTGTTCAAGCATTACCTGCTTCATCTTTTTCATCTTACCACTGCTGATCTTGATAAAAGGTACTTCCATGTCGTTTCAGGTAACTCCACTGTGGAGTTTTTATGTGAGGAAGAGACTGACCTGATCCTGATCCACTCCAATAAGCTGAATTACACCAAATTAAACAATGGACAAAAGGCGACACTCACTGCAGTTGATGCTGCACACAAAGTCCCGTCAATTAAGTCATCTGATGTTAAGATAGAAACTCAGTACCTTGTCTTAAAACTGGATGGTAAACTGACGCAGGGCCAGAGGTATCACCTCTTCACTGAATTTACTGGAGAGCTTGCTGATGACCTGGGAGGCTTCTATAGGAGTGAATACACGGAGAACGGAGTGCCAAAGTATGTGCATTTGTGTCAAATAATATGCCTTGTCTTCTTCTTTGGAGTCAGATTTTATATAACTGTGGTAAATCTATTTGTCTCTATGCTAGCTTTCTCTTAGCTTAAAGGTTCAGTATGTAAGATTTGCAAACGGTTGTGTGCTTATGTGGGGTTTGTGTTGTGAGTCTGTTTTGTGCTGCAACCTGGGGCCTGTTCCATAAAGCGAGGTGACCAAATTAGCCCGGCTTATTTTGCTTTGTCTGTCTCATTGTCAGTTGATTCGGTTCCATAAAGCATTTTCAGCTAGCTTCACAGCAAAACTCCCCAGAGTAACCTATGTTGAATTTGCTTATGGAAACCAAATCAACCAATACTAAGTCAGACTACTTGATATAAGCCTGGTTAATTTGGTAAAGTGGTACAGACCCCTGGTTGTTTGTAGACATTTACTAATTCCAATTCTAAACTAATGACTGTCTCGGGTGCCTACATCCATGATCTCTAACACTGTGCAACACTAGCTACCGTTAGCTCAAAATGGTGTTGGTTAATGTCAAATCACTGGCTCCCATCACAACATTGACTTCAACACAAACCTGGCCTAGCTTCGACTGTCTTGTATTTAGATGATATCATATTAGCCAGTTTATGCAGCCAGTTTTATATCATTTGGAAATCTAAAGCCTAGTAGTCTCAACTACTTCCAGTCTTCAAGCTAATCCCGCCAAACACCTTCTGGGCTTTACCTCCATTGTTCTCTTCAACAGCAACTGGTACATTGCTACATTGTTTCTTTAAATATCATGGACCTGTGTTCTGTTTCCTGTCAGGGTTGTTGCTACTACTCAGATGCAGCCAACAGATGCCCGAAAGGCTTTCCCGTGCTTTGATGAGCCGGCTATGAAAGCTATTTTCCACATCACTCTGATCCACGAATTTGGTACTGTAGCCTTGTCCAACGGCGAAGAAGAACGACAAGGTTAGCTGTACTAAAATGATGATGAGATAAAATTATGTTTAGAATTCCAGACAAATTTTGTTTCATTTGCTGAACAGAGATTTTTGGCAGAACTGTGGACAAGAATGTAAAATGTGACATGACAAAAATACTTAAATTTGACAACTGAAAAATAAAATTTGTCCATTATAGTGTTAATACTGAAGACAAAGGATCCACATGAAATTTCTATTAAAATGAATTAAGCAATTAATTCTCTTATTTCTACAGAATCAGTCACCATTGAAGGGCAACCTTGGCTAAAGACCATTTTTAAGCCAACTGAGAAAATGTCCACCTACCTATTGGCGTTTATTGTCAGCGACTTTGACTTCATACAAAACACAGTTGGTGGAGTTTTGGTGAGTGACCCCTGAAGTTATTTTTATTTATGTATTTATTTTAATCACTCACAACACAGGTCATTTACAGGATTTTGTCTGATCATTATTGAGATCATCATAGTACATTGAGCTGACAGACCCAGCCATTATAATTAAGTTTATTTAGTACAAGAAGCTGAATATCTTCAAGAACATAAGCAAGACTGGTAAATGTATCTTTAAAAAGTAAATAATTGAACCCAACAAATAAAGCAGTTTAAATTAAAGTTGTGTCATGTTAAATGAGATGACACCAAGGGGCAACAACCAAGGCTTGAAACTGAATCTAATATGGACGTATCTTAAAGTTGACAGCCGCTTGATGCTGACTCCAATAGACTTCTGCTACAAATACTACTAGAACTGACTTCTGCTTCTGATTTTAAGGCAAACAGAAGGCTATATAGTTCTACTGTGGCTGTGGTTACGAGGTTGCACTAAAAAGACCAAATGTTATACAAATGTTTCATTAAGTTTTCCATTTTAACGTATCAGTAAGTTAGCCTTAGCATTAGCTCGGTGACTTTCACCCGCTTGCATTTATCCAGCTCCACCCTTTTGTACAAGTATGGTCACTTCTGGTTCATCAAAATGGTAAGAGCCAAAACACAAACTTGTGGCCTCCAAATGGTAGACATCACGGTGGCTCTGTCCACATCTCTAAAACAGGCTGGTTGACATTTAACAGGCTACTATTGATTTTCAAGACTGTGTGTCACAATAACTATTAGACATTAGCTCACTAGGGACTTTTGCTCTTGTTAGATCACATTAATCACACACCTTACATACATGAACTACATTTTCTCTAACTTGGTTATGTATAAATTACATATTTGTGAACAGCATCTTGCCTAAAAGTACACAGTGCTATTACAGATCTTGTAACCCTCCTAAAAGGTTAATAATCCCACCAGAAACCTGTTAAAGCTACTTACACAGAGTTTATAGTTGAGTTTTGCAACTACTGTTTTATAAAGCCATTTACCACTTTATCAATATCTGGACATTTTAAAAACTGCACAGTCCTTTGCTACAAGTAAAATACAGGTCTAATTTTTGTTCTCATCCATGGTATGAGCAGTCATTTTTTGGAAAACACAAAAACAAATTAAACATTTCTGAGTCTGTTGCCATTTGGTGTTAGTATCTAAAAAGACACTGATGGAAGGAACACACTGATCTAGGATCTAAGACAATTGGACACTTGCCACCATTCCATCAAGATCTTTGAAAAAGATAGTGGATTCATTGTGCTCTAATGGTATTTAATGATATTAAAACTAACATGACTATATGCTTTTGTGTGTGTCTTAACAAAATGGGTTTAGGTCCGCATCTTTGCAAGGAAATCTGCTATTGCTGCTGGACAAGGAGAATATGCTCTTAACAAGACTGGACCCATCCTTAAGTTCTTTGAGGACTACTACAGCTCCAAATACCCTCTGCCCAAGTCTGGTAAGCCCTTCACACATGACGGTTTAGATATAAGAGAGTCTGGTTTAAAGACAGATATACTGTAGGTCTACAGAATAAGTCTGTAACTTGCCCCAGAAATAGGTTGCGTTTACCAGCAAGTTTAACTGAAACATATGTTGACAAGTCACTAATAAAAACAGCTGTTTGAATACCATATAAAACATCCTTCATTGTATCCTTATCAGTAGTCCACATTATCATCTGGATCACAGGCATGCTTGCATCTGTCACTTTTCAATTTTTATGGCAGAGCTTATGAAACATAGTCATAGAAGAGCCTGTACAGTATCTGCGATTGACAGATAACACTTTATAATACTATTGTTCACAGTCTTTGCTGGCCAGCACATACACCTCCTTATTGTCTTATCGCCTTACCTCCTTATTATCAAATCTTCAGATTTGTACGCAGTAATGGGTTGATACTCACTCATTGTACATTACAAGAGATATTTTTCACACTATTATTCTAGACCATAAAGTAATAAATATAACTCTATTTTAAATCAACCAAACATCTTTCAAAATGTGCTTATCACTTGCTCCTTAATGCAGATCAGATTGCTCTACCAGACTTTAATGCTGGAGCCATGGAGAACTGGGGTCTGATCACATACAGAGAGACAGCTCTACTGTACGATGAAAAGTACTCATCCAACTCCAACAAGGAGAGGATCGCTACCATCATTGCTCACGAACTGGCTCACATGGTTAGTTTTCAACACTGTAAACATTATTACAGTGGAAAATATTTTTTTCCTTGAAGTCTGGATAACCTTGAAAGTCTTTCCTTTACAGTCTGAGGAGAGTCTCCAGTTCATATAGAACTCCCCCATGGGACCTTATTTTGGAAAGAAAATGGTATTACAGTCAATGACGAGAGACATTCCTACCTACCTCCATTTTTTTTCCTGTTTAATTCATACCATCATATACACATATGATGTTTATCAGTTTAAAAGATAATTTTACAAGTCATAACTACTGATGTATCAGACTGCGAAAATATGCAAATAGAAAGACTACACAGCCACAAGTCACAGAACTGATGTCATCGTGTCTCTCTCCACAGTCTGTTCAGAGTCGCTGAAGATGTCTCTGCAGCTTCAACATGACAGGACTGTAGTAGTTTTCATCTCTTTTAATACTGTTTCACCTTGTTCTTGAAAAAATAAGTGAAATATGCCAAGGTGATGTGTATCACACAAGACAAGAGATGCAGTTCACTGAACCGTTTCACACTAAACTAGATGTTACTTTACTATCTTTACCACAAAGTGCGAGTTTCTTGACATATAAAATTATATTTTAAATAGACAAACATCATATGTGCAGCTGATGGCACAAATCAAATGGGATCAAAAAATTATTCGCAATTAATATTTTTTCCAAAATAAGGTCCTATGGGGCACAGGGCAGGACTTCTTCTCTCTATAGGGCCCTTTCACTCCTACCTTATTTGCTCCGGGCTTTTTGGACTTTACGCTTTGATTTGATCTAAACTTGCAGGTGTAAAATTTCGATGGACCATGGTGTGGACCACACAGTACAGTCTGACCAAAAGATCTGGTCTCGGTGGTCTGGATCATTTTAATTCATCCAAGTCATTAACTCTTTCTGTCCATTTAGTGGTTTGGTAATCTGGTGACACTAAGGTGGTGGAATGATCTGTGGCTGAATGAAGGCTTTGCCTCCTATGTCGAGTACCTAGGAGCAGACTACGCTGAACCTGATTGGAATGTGGTAAGAACTTCTCACCCACCTCACAGTGAGTGTCATGTGGGATGATGACGATAATATGTGTTCTGACCATTTTGTCTTTTTTATTTTATACTAGACAGACCTCATCGTGCTTAATGATGTACACAGAGTGTTTGCTGTTGATGCCCTAGCCTCATCTCATCCCTTGTCTTCTAAAGAAGAAGACATCCAGAAACCAGAGCAGATCAGTGAACTGTTTGATGCCATCTCATATAGCAAGGTGACCTCATACTGTGGGAGCTTTACACACTTTGTTGTCTTCAATATTGAAAAACATTTCTCATCTCTGTATGTTTTCTTGTCTTAAGGGAGCATCTGTCCTTAGGATGCTGTCTGATTTCCTAACAGAAGATATCTTCAAAAAGGGACTCCAAGTAAGGATGTTCTAAATACTTCTTTGATAAAGTATCACATACATTTGTTGAACTCAAGCTGTGCAGCTGAAAAATGAAGCCAACAGAATTGCCAAAACCTACAGCTTCAATTTATATTCATTGTCTTTAAATCCCAGAAACTGCCATAAATACAGGTGACAGGAAGTAGTACTTTGGTAAATGCATAGAACATCAGGTGTCAGGTATAGATTGGGTAGTGACAGGTGTTGAGTTAAGTTGAGTTACTAATTACGCCAGCTAGCTCTAATTAGTGTGTTTATACATTACCCATGTTGACATTGACATAACAGTTATCAAATATCAAACTCTATGGCAGTGTTAGCTTGGTTTCAGCCCTCACTCTTCCCCAGCTCCACTATCTTTTCGAAACATGTTCAATGCTGGCTGCAAAAAGTAAAGACGGCGGCGGCCAAAATACTAAACTTGAGACTTCCACTTCTTTTATACAGTCTATGGCTGATCTCAGTTCCATTTTAGTTTGATGCACTAAGAAAAAGTCAATCTTACAGGTCCTTGGTTAGGATTTGGTATACAGTAAATGTTATATGTCTTTATTAGTGACTTTGCTGTGATCATCTGATTACACCTGGATTGCATTCACACACTAAATGCCAATTTACACCTTTATTTCTGTCCATCCTGCAGACCTACCTGGATACATTTAAGTTTCAAAATGCAGACTACACAGACTTATGGGAACATCTGCAAATGGCAAGTACTTTTTATATTTATTGTATTTGAGTGTTCATTTAGCTAATGTACTCATCAAAAACATCTCCAGCACCAACTAACTGTCCCTACTACTGTCACGCTGGTTTCGGTATGTGTTTCCACAGGCTGTCGACGCTGCTGGCACGGGACCTAATGTTAGTAAAATCATGAACACCTGGGTGCTGCAGATGGGCTTTCCTGTGGTTACCATTAATACCGTCACTGGAAATGTATCCCAGATGCACTTTCTCCTGGATCCACACTCTGAAGTTACTACTCCATCTGAATACAAGTATGTCGACTACTTATCAGCCCACTTGGCTATGTACTGTTTGCCTAGGCATACAAACATAAACCAAAATATACAGAATATAGGTCAAATGAATAATTGGGCTGTTCATCCTGCAGCTATGAGTGGATTGTTCCAATCAAGTGGATGAAAACTGGAGTCGTGCAGAATCCAGTGTGGCTGGAGGAGAAATCAGGTAGGATATATAGAATCTTGTTGATAGCCAAGACAAGGTGCCTGATTATAAGCAAGATTTTTAAGAAACAACTTTTAATCAATAAAGCACAAATCATAAACATTATACTAAGCAAGAGACAAAGACATTTTGAAATGTGAATTCACATCCGGTAAATGAATTTCAAAACAAGCAGAACAGGGTGGTGGTATTTTTTATGGCCCACCTGAACTCATACTATGCTAAATTTAAATCTATAACATATTATTTTATTTAGAAATATTGGTGACAGGAATTAACTGCATTGGAATTAACCTAATGTCTAAAATGTGGCAAAACGGGTGTCTGGTACGGATCAGGTTGTACCAGGAACTGGGAAGTTCAAAATGCTAACTCACTTCTGGGTTTAAAGCACTTTCTCCAGCACTCTATTATTAACAGTGAATTAAAGCAATTTACTCTTCTGGCATACAAAAATGTAAAAAATGAAATGTTTGATAATTTACCTTATACCATTACAGTTTCTTCATCTTGTCTTTGACAGTAATTAAGGCTAATTCTGGCCTCCCTTTCTTCTTTAGTCACAGTTGAGGCTATGAAGGCTTCAGGGAATGACTGGGTGTTGGCCAACCATAACGTGGTTGGTTACTACAGAGTCAACTATGACAACAGCAACTGGGACAGACTCTTAAATTGCCTGCACACCAATCATTTGGTAAGACTTAGAGTAACACTTTGCTTTTCTGACAAGCACTCATTGTTGGTCATAGCTCTAGTAGTAACATAGAGTATTACTCTTGTTTTTTAAGCTCATTCCACCAATAAACAGAGCTCAGCTGATAGATGATGCCTTCAACCTGGCCAGGTAAGCCAGGCTAATACTTAAAATACTTAAGTATACTTTGCCAATTAAATAACGTGGCAAATCTGAGACACATGCAGAATGTTAAATTGATGTTTACAATCTTGTAACCCCAAAGAGCAAAGATCATCCGTACAGAGCTCGCCCTCAGTACAACCAAATACCTGATCAGCGAGAGAGACTTCATGCCCTGGGAGTCAACCCTGGACAACCTGGACTTCTTCTACCTCATGTTTGACCGAAGTGAGGTTTATGGCCCCATGCAGGTGGGTTTTTTTCTGTCAAACACATCCAGATAAAAACCACAGATGAATTGCTTTCATGATTTTAATCCTAATTTTACTTGGCTCTGTCTTCCTCGTTTGTAGGATTATCTGAGGAAACAGGTCTCCTCATTGTTTCTGTACTACAAGAACGAGACTGGCAATTGGAGCAAAGTACCAGATGGCCACTTAGACCAGTGAGTAAAGATAGAAACATGGGCATTTGCTGCTTGGACTCAGTGGTTAGCACTGATGCACCTTACAACTAGTTCCAAGTTTGGTTCCCAGTTGGAGCAGGGCCAGGAAGGTTTGTAGACATATTGTCCCTAAATCTTGTCCTTCTGTTCCCTGAAGGAATGCACATGTAGGAATGGGCACACGTGTCAGCCAATACGCTCGTATATCAGATTGGTACAATGGAAAGCACATTCAGAACTAGATTTTTCAGTCTCCTGTGTTTAGCAATCTGTTCTCACTGTGTTCATTCTAATAAATGTTTCCTGCATAATACATCCAGAGGGTCTTCTGAATATTCTTAGTATCTCCAGAGTTTCTCTCCCTCAGATCAACAGAAAATTCCCTATCAATTATGCCTTTTTAGTTTAAATATTCTGACTTTATCTTGTAATATTCTGACTTATTCTCCTAATATTATGACTTTATTGTTGAAATATCTGAATTTCCCCTCTGTGTGGCCTCAATACTCCATTGTAAGTAACACTACTTCTTAGCCTTTAATTAAAAATCAAATTTTGCTCCTTGTAGAGAACTGTCATAGTGTGTTTGACTGACAGGCTCATTCCTTCTTCTTCTGTTCCATATTCAACATACTTCCCCCTTTCCTCACATTAACACTCTCTCCTCCTCACAGGTACAATCAGGTAAATGCCATCAGCCTGGCCTGCAAGACAGGCCTCCCTGAATGCACCAGTCTGACCACAACATGGTTCAATGAATGGATGACCACCGGGAACAACACGTACGTTACCTTAACTAAACTATAACCTATTGCTTTATTAAATACCTCAAGTACACTTTACTCTATTTCAAGTAGACTACAACTGTGTCTATACGGTGGGTGCCAGATTTTAAACATGCCATATTTCTTCAGGATAAATGCCAACCTGCGTTCCACTGTGTACTGTAATGCCATCGCAGCAGGTGGCGCTAAAGAGTGGGAGTTTGCTTGGGCAGAGTTTCAGAATGCCACTATTGCTACTGAAGCAGACAAACTGCGTGCTGGCCTGGCCTGCACAAAGCAACCCTGGCTGCTCAACAGG
This sequence comes from Coranthus polyacanthus, assembly GCA_037367275.1. Lineage (NCBI taxonomy): Eukaryota > Metazoa > Chordata > Actinopteri > Kurtiformes > Apogonidae > Coranthus > Coranthus polyacanthus. The sequence goes on from JAPQRN010000022.1 coordinate 1,106,491, forward strand.
TCTGCTAACACAACACAATGCTGGCACTGTTACACAGCATATAACAACATACAGGTAACTGACACACACTTTTTGCCCCCTTCTAAGATACCTGGAGTACATTCTGAATGCAAGCCTGATCCGTAAGCAGGATGCCACCTCCACTATTGTCTACATTGCCAACAATGTGGTGGGTCAGGCCCTGGCATGGGACTTTGTGAGGGCTCAATGGGAATACATCTTCACTCAGTGAGTACAACACAATACCTTGTAACTAGCTGTAAGCAGCACTTAGCTCACTAGCTAACATTAGCTGTCACAAGCTCAGTTGAATATTTGACTTGGTTGGTCTGTGATCAAATGTTCACTGCACATGTTAGCACACTGAGTGTCAGGATCTTACAGTTAGTTTTCCCTTTCTTCCTTCTGATGCCTCATGTCTTATTGTGTCTTATCCACATTTGTCTCCTTAAAGGTTCAGTGTTTCAGCTTGACAGCTGATAAAAACTTAGTTCTGGGTTCTTTACACTGATGGTAGTGCATCCCAACACGCAATAGCTTTCAGCCATTTTTCAATGTTTTGCTATCAGAATTGAATTGAATTAAATTACTTATTAAAAACAAACTGATCCTAAAGATGACAATTGAACACAAATTAGTCTCATGAAATGTACTCTAAAAGGACTGAAATCACCTTTGAGAAAAATTTACTGGGCGTGTACTTTTTGAGTTTTTAGTTTAGCCAAAGTCCCATTGAATAACATGAGGGGACAGGAATTAGGGCCTATACTGCAATCAGCCACCAGGGGGAGATGTGAAGATCTGAAGTTCAGATGCTGAAGGCTATCACAGTGTTCATCTTTGTATATAATCTATGGGAGGAACACAATATAAAGTCACTGTATGAGTGATGAATTGTTTTACCCCGGGGTGGGCCGGGCTTAAATACACTCTGTCTCTGTATATATATTTTAAATAAGCCTAGGTCTACTTAACACAACAGTTTGACTTGACATGATGTGAAATGAGCTTCATGGGTCTGAGTCAAAAGCTTTTGTTTTATATGCAGATATGAGTGTTTGTAGGTAACATGTGCCCTTTTTACATGTCACACTATAGCACAGTCACATAATAAAAAAATGCACTGTAACATAATCATATAATTGCAGATAGGCAGTTTTACAGTCAAGTTATCTGTGGCAGCTTTTATAGACCAAGAGTAATGACAGCTCTGCTTCAGCTGGCCTTTGTTCCTGACTTCTCATAAAGCAACAGATGAGGAGTTTCAGTTACAGTTAAATGAAGCTAGTATGTCGATGGTGTGACTGTATTTCATGTTATTTGGTATGCCAGGTATGCCTTAATTAATTTTAGCAAATATAATGAGGGCAACATCCAGTTATTATTTGGTTCTAAAAACATAAAACTTCTTCTACTTAAATAAATAAATGAGTTTTCTGCCATCCTAAAGTCTCACCAATGAATAACTATTCACACTTTTCAGATATTGTTGACATTTAATGTAAGTAGTAAATAACAGGAAAACCTATTTTCAGGATGTTGCAGTGTTTATTTGGCTCATAATAGGAGCTCTGAAAGCAAAATACATTTTAAAAATGTAATAACTTAATAACAATAACAGTATAACAGTAACATCTTCCATTTTATACAAACACAACATTTACAAAAAGCAGATGTTTCACAGACTGTTCTGACTTTGTGTTCATTTCCAGGTATGGTGGCGGGTCATTCTCCTTCTCCAACCTCATTAATGGAGTCACAAAACGCTTTTCCACTGAATTCGAGCTTAAACAGGTGAGATAGGGTCTTTGTTTTCACAGTGTCTTTACAATAGATGGTGTTTGCTCTAAGGGAATTTAGTTATGTCAGATGCTGGTAACAGCAGGTGTGAACAGGTCATTTGATTCTCTTCCAAGTGGTGACCTCTGGCACTGAAAAGTGAAGCTAACACCAAAGTGCCAAAAATACAGTTCCACTGGGGGCTGGCTCCAAAACCGAGCCAGTCCCCATAGACCCACATGTTACATTGCCCAATTTTACACCAGAAATAAACATGCTTGGAGAATGGTACAAAAAATGGTTTTGGGCTCTATAGCTAATGTCCCCATTCATTATAATTGTATGAGGGTGAATTTTGATATGAACTCACCTGTTTACATTCTATTAAGGCTTACAGTTATGCATAATTAAAGGCGTGGACCCTGTGAGTACCATTCATGTCATCGCCTGAGCAAGCTTTGAATGACAGCTAGCTCGGCTGCTGAGTTAGACCTCCGGAGCTTCTGTTTACTGAATAAAACATATTTATCTCTGTAACTTCACAGCTCTACTGTATTTGGGGTTGAGAAGTTCCACTAACAAGGCTGTCAAAGGATTCTGTCATGGAATTAGCTAAATTAGCTAGTGTTATTAATGACTTGGCACTGCATTAACCTATATGATCTGTCAGCTAGCCTGCTAATAGTGTATGAATATACTAATAAGTATACATTAGGTAAGATGACAGTACTGTTACCAGAAACAACTGTACATGTTAATATGTATCAAGTAGATAAAGTTGCTTGTTAGTTAGTGTGTTAGCTGTGGTTGATGTTTTCAGTAAGTTAGCAGTAGCGTCAGCTTGGCAAGTTTCAGCCCTCGCTCTTCCTTGGATCCACTCTCTTGTCTAAACATGTTCACTTCTGGCTGCAAAAAACAATCATAGTGGTGGCCAAATACAAAACTTGAGGCTTCAAAACAGTAGTGGCTACATTCACTTCTTTTATACAGTTTATGTCTGAGCTCAGTCCCATTTTACTTGATGCAAAAGGAAAAAGTTTATTAAAAGAAAACATTTAGTCATTTCATCATGCAGCTGAAATGACTTTTTGCCGTTAAACTTGACAGTGTTAGTCAGTGTGGTTGGTGTTTTCAGTAAGTTAGTGGAAGTGTTAGCTTGGTGATTTTCACCCCTCACTCTTCCATATATTATATATGTTCCAGTACCTCTTACACCTGTGTGCTTTGATATGGTCTGTGTTTTCATTCTTTGTGTTTTGTTGCTTTCTGGTATCTGATGACTGTGTCACCTCATCAAACCAGCAAATAATTTTGCTTTTTTTTCCTTGTGTCAGCTGGAGCAGTTCAAAAAAGATAACGCTGTTGTCGGGTTTGGCTCTGGTACGCTGGCCCTGGATCAGTCCATTGAGAGGACCCGCAGCAACATTAAATGGCTTGAAGAGAACAAAGAAAATGTTCTGAAATGGTTTGAGGCAGAGGCAAAACCATAAAGAAGCTCTGTAGTTTTATTTTATTTTATGTGATTTAAAGATGTTCTTTCTTCCAACAAAAATACTTTTAACTTAGAGGACGAGGAGATTTCACACAACTTCAACTTCCAAGTTTGAATGGTTCTGGAAAAAATGTTTTATATATTTAGTTTAGAACTAATTGGATCCAACATTGCTCAATCCTTTTTGTACACAGTTAAGATTAAATTGTTCAAATCACAACTCAGAATTAAGATACATTAAGTACTTATTATGGCAGATCTTGATACATTTTCTTTAAGTTTTTCTTTTTTAAACTTTAGGGGTTCTTTAATTACCAGATATATCCTGTCTCAACACAAAATAATAATTTATGGAACAAAGGGTGTTGTTATTTAAGGATTTTTTTTTTATTTATTGTTCAGATTCTGCAGGCATTGTCCACAGAAGTATGTTTTGTGGTTATGACATCAGGCTAGACAACATCTTACAATGTCCTTTGTTTTGAAAATACAGTTAATATGCATGTTAAATTGTAATGCTGTATTGTATATAAAAACCTTTCAAAATGACATGCACAGCAAGATATTGTTTTTTGAATATGAAACTATCATGCTGACAATGTGAATATTTGCAGATATACAAAGGCAGAAATATACTCTGTTCTAAAAAAAAATACGCCAATAAATACATTTGTTAGGAATTCACTATTGTGCTCTGTGTGTCTGAATGTACAGCATTTCTGTTATCTGGTAATATTTTGGCTTCATGAATGTTAGAAGGAAAATAACTTGTTTTTCATGTTTTCTGAATAATTGTCTTGTAGGTTTTTTTTAATATTGTCCAAGCTCAGGAACTCAACAAAATGAAGAATGAAAGAGTTACAAAATAGAGAGGTGGGAACTTAGATTAAAATTAGCGTAGATAAATATTTAGTCAGTGGACATCATACAGATTTCATACAGATCATACAGAAGACAAACATAAAAAAACCAACAGCCACAACAAAAGAGACAAAAATAAACTACTGCAAGTTAATAAAAAACTTACATATACATGTATAAGGCTATGGAAGAAACTGAAGAGACCACTGCTTTTACGATTTCTAGGTATGTGTATGTGTGGGTATTAACTTTGAGTGACTTTGAATGAGTTTTTATTTATTCTAGAAACTACTGACAATATTTCTCCCAAATTCAAAATAGAAATATTGCCATTTTGGGCATTTATTTGTAGAAAATGACAACTGGTCAAAAATAGAGAAAAAAAAGAAAAATGCAATGTTTTCAGGTGTTTGTTTTAAATGTCATAAAACTAATGTTTTAAGAGGTTGGAATGCATAATTTGGTGGTATAACCCTGATTTATCATCACAGCTTATATGTGTCTTGACATGTTCATTTGTTAACAATTATTTAACCTTTATTTAACCAGGAAAGGTTCTCTTTTTCAAGAGCGTCCTGGGTAAGACCAGCATCTAAATTGACAGGATTAAACAATGTTACAGTAAAGCATACACACACACACACACACATACACATATATAAATTTACATGAGTAATAGTTGCTCCTGGTGTAAAAATGCAAGCAGCACAACATTGTTTTAGG
>JAPQRN010000022.1:1116214-1128081 GCA_037367275.1 Coranthus polyacanthus
TGTGTGTGTGTGTGTGTGTGTGTGTGTGTGTGTGTGTGTGTGTGTGTGAGGAAGCAGAGTCATGTTGTCGTGCTTTGTTTGTATGTTGGTGCATAATATTGACATACTGTATAAACAGGTCCTTCACAATGCATCATTGTGGTACAGGTTCACACTCCAGAGAGCATTTATACAGAGGAAGCCAAAATCTAATATATAAAAAACCTTTGAGGCAAATCTTGATTTGTGATATTGGGCTGTAAAAATAAATACAATTAAGTTGAATTGAATTGAAACAAAATGAAGGCCACAGTAGGCTACGCCACAAGATGGAGCTGTTGCCACAGAATGACAACTTGTGACCATCTGTAGTCACAGAAATAACCCCTGATAAATGATCAATTAATCTACCATTCCATGGGTCAGCATATATTTAGTCCATACAGACAAATATAATGTGTATAATTGTGTATATTTCTGTATAAACATAAAGTGTATATAATTGAATGTGAAGTAGTTGTGTTATAGCTGAACTGTGTTGATAGTTTACGTCAGTGAACACCTTGTGTTAGTCTCTCACGCAACAAAATTACTTCATTTCAAAGTGCATATTAAATGCAGCTCAAATACATCGATACAAAGACGACTGGCTTGTCGTCCAATCATATCTTCACATTTCCGACTTTCTGTAGAAGTGAACCCCGAGGAGCTTTTTCAACCAAGAGTCCGCCAGAGTCCAGTACGTCAAACTTTGACGAAGAGCTGCGAACCGAACAAACTGGGTTACCACTTTGGCGCTTTTCAAATCCATCCATGATAAAATCGTAACTTTCATACTGGTAAACAGACAGAGACATAGATAAAGTCAAATTCTGAACAGCATCGAGTAGTAAAAAAAACGACAAATCCGAGGACACTTTCCAAGTCTCTGTGGCGCAATCGGTTAGCGCGTTCGGCTGTTAACCGAAAGGTTGGTGGTTCGAGCCCACCCAGGGACGATCTCTTTATTTGGTGGATCTACTGATACAGTGTAAGATTATATAGTCTGCAATCTCAACACAGGCACATTTATCGTATAATCAGTTATTATGCACACATTATTTTATTATGCTGTCATTCTCCAAATTCCTGTTAAAATGGATTAAAAGTGGAAAGTTTAGACTAAGTCCTCAATAAACAAAATGTGTGAAAGTGATTTGTAAAATTCTTTTCAATTCTTTTCATTCTTTTCCTTTTAAATTTAACTAAATCATAACGGAGTCGTGAGTTTCTAACAAGGTCCACAGTCTGAAGTAAAAGGAGAAAAGAGAGTGTTTTTAGAAAGAAACCGGTGAGAAGGACATTTCAATTACATTTTACTGAATTGACATAAAACATAAAATGAGCACTGTTAGATAACAGTTTATAAGAGAGAACAGCTTCAACTGTACAACAGTAAAAATGCCGCTTAAAAAGCTACATGGATGCATTAACAATATTCGATAATAATAATAATAATAGGTAAGCTTTATATAGCGCTTTTCTAGATACTCAAAGATGCTTTACATAACAAGTACAGAGAAAACTAACAAGAAAACAAACAAAAACAAGCAAACAACATGTTATGGCAGTTTGGATGAGGCAAGAGGGGTCCATTTTTGAAGGTTTTCTTGAAGAGGTGGGTTTTAAGTTGTTTTTTAAATGACTGGAGCGAGTCAGATTTGCGGATGTTCGGAGGGAGGGAGTTCCAGAGGGTCGGGGCAGCAGAAAAATGTAAAATGTGCTGGATACATCAGTAAACACGGATAAGGTCATGGACTCGACTTGACTTGAAATGGATATCCAGAGTAAGTAATTATCTGCTTAATGTTCAGCGTAAATTTTCAAAAAGTTCTAACTTTGATGAATTCCTGCTGTTCATCACTAATAAATACATTTATTAATTTACCAAATACATAAAGAAAACACAGGTCATAAGTGTAATACACAAATAGCCTACGTATTTAAAACAGGTAATAAATGTAGGTCTAGATGAAGGTTGAAATAAATTTGTGAAGTGAATGAATTCCTGCATAACTGAATGCATTTATGTTGGTAATTTATCAGAACACAGATGAGTAAAAGTAAAAGTAGGCTATTTCTGTGCTTCTATATTCTATTCTATTCTATTCTATTCTATTCTATTCTATTCTATTCTATTCTATTCTATATTATATATTTTTTCTCTATTTCTGGATTTACTGTACTGTATGTATAGGGCAACCTGATCCCCAAAAGTCAAATATGGGGCAAAGAGCATGTTTGTGTGTGGGACCTGTCACTAGTACTGACAGGAAGTCTTACATTTAGAGATAAATGTGTAATGTCGTATACAATGAACACACACGTGCAGATGATGCAGGTTACAACCTCAACACCTGAAGGACTTAACAGAGAGGGGAGACCAGAAGTAGGTGTAACACTTCAAAAGAAAAATCTCAATAAATCAAAACACATTTACATTAGAAGAACCAATTTGCTATATTATAAACTTCAATGTGTCAACTCCTGAAACCATGTGTACAGGTTCCAGTGTTGATTTAAATATAATCCAAATCTATATATGTATGAGCAGTTATTCTAACTTATTTGCTTTTTAATATTATGCACTCTTCACTATTAACAAGGTAACTTTAAGCAAAATGCGTAAAGAGTCTTTTATTTGTTTGCTTTTTTACACCCCTCAGGGAAATCCACTGTGGAGTTTGAGTGTGTGACAGACACAGATCTGATCCTGATCCACTCCAACAAACTCAACTACACCGTGCAGGATGATAATCATGTTGCCAAACTCTCTGCATCAGGTACATTCATTATACACACATACACATTAAGAAGAGCTCAGTGTTAATAGGAGGATTATCTTCCCGTAATGCTCGATGTTACTGACCACATCTCGTATGTTTTAGTCTTTTGAATAACATCACTACAGCAGAAAACACAAACTTTGATTTTTGCAATTCAGTTGTAAGTCTTATAAATAAAAGCAGAGGAAAGCATTTAGAAAGTCACATCCAAGTCATATGAAGCATGTGTTGCATTTTCATTTGCATTGTCAGTGATGTGCCATTTTATTGTGGTTGTATTTATCTGTCAACTTTTACGTCGTTTTCATCTTGTTTCGTCTTGTTTTGTCTTTTCCGAATAGTTTAAAACCACAAATAACCATCTGACTTCTTCAGGACCAAAGATTTGTCTTTAAACTTATAATAATGATACTGACTGATAACATTTTTGCCCAGCTCTAACTTAAAACCTCATGGTTTTGCATCTACAATTATCATAAGTAGTTTGAATGTATATTTTTTTGTTAAACTTTGAAAAATATTCTGTATTTGTAATGAAGAGATCTGGCTTTAGGAAATTTAAGATGAAATTTTAAATCTTAAAACAAGTCTGAATGGGATCTTTAAATTATTCATATACATGTATAGATTTTTTATATTGAATATCTCAGCTTTAAGCAGCATAGCTTTTCAATGTTTTCCTGTGTTCTGATGTGTATCCCAGGTGAAGACTCTGTTCCCAGTATAAAGTCCTCCTGGCTGCAGCCAAACACCCAGTATCTGGTTCTCCAGCTGAACGGGAAGTTGCGTCAAAGACACAAGTATCAGCTGCACACAGAGTTCACTGGAGAACTCGCGGATGACTTAGCAGGCTTCTACAGGAGTGAATATGAAGAAGATGGAGTGTGGAAGTAAATTTTCCCCATCTCTGCAGCTCATTTCACATCTCTGGTTCGGGTAAATTGTCGTATTCATAATGCTTTGTTCGTTCTCAGGATTGTTGCTACGTCTCAGATGCATCCAACTCATGCCAGAAAGACATTCCCCTGTTTCGACGAGCCAGCTATGAAAGCTGTTTTTTGCATCACCTTGATCCACCCTCCTGGAACTGTGGCCCTGTCTAACGGCATGGAGATAGGTAACACATAGACCTGCATTATCCTCCTCTCTGCTTTAGAATCCATCTAAGACTGTGTTTGTACTTCTTTCAGACATTGTTAACACCACTGTAGATGGAATTGATGTGATACAGACCACATTTGAGCCCACCAAGAAAATGTCTTCCTACCTGCTGGCTGTCATAGTCTCTGACTACGCATCTATCACCGCTACACAAGGAGACACTCTGGTAACTGTTTTTACGATTTTATGATTAAGTGTAGTAAATACACCAGACAGAATAGCTGATAATCATTGCCTGACAATTAGTGTTAGAGTTTGAGTCTATGTGTCCCAGGTGATGTCTTCAAATGTCTGTTCTTTTGTCTTAACAAGAATCCAAACACAAAGATATTCATAATAAGTAAGGCAGCAAATCCTCACACTGAACAATCTGAAATTAGAAATGGTTTGTTCACTATTAATCTAACTGATCTTCTGCTAAGTCCCATCACCGTTGGTTACTACAGGGAATGGAATCATGGTGCATTATGGGGTGGCGCTCCCATCTGTAGAGGATAGAGTAGATAAAGATGATCTGACAAAAAAAGGAATATTCCAATTTTGGCCTCTTTTCAAACACCCCAAAAACAACCTTTTCATACCTGGAGATTGCAATCTTCTGCCTGTACTTACATCATCTTTGATGGTGTACCACAGTACACCATCAAAGATCACTTTCACTGTCACTTGTCATCTGTCATCATTTGAAATATAAAAGTAAAAAAGTAAAGTATGCACAAAAGACAAATGGCCATATAAAGAGAAGTTATCAAAGGAGGCAAGGGAACGAATATCACAAAATTGAAGTTATTCAATAATCCTTGATAAACGATAAAAGGACTTTACAGTCCCTGATGTTGGTGCTATCTGGAGTTTGGCATTAGTGCGTATACCTGTCAGAAATGTATGCATATCAAATTTTCAAACCCATGTTCAATTTACAAGTGGATGGGCACAGGACCTTCACGAATACAAGCCAAATGCCAAAGAGACAGTCATCCAGACAAAGGAAAGATAGCTAACTAAATGCTAACTAAGACTTCAGAAGTAGCAAAAAGAAAATGTGTAACATTAGCCTAGCTTTGTGTGTGACTATGACATTTTGTGTTTTGAATCGTATTCTTTGTGTAGTGTTGGTTAAGCAGTTCTTTTTGACAGTTATGGTCAACAGCCACCAGATAGCAGTCTTAGCCTTGTTACCAACATTATACAATCCCGTTTTGGCAGGACTCACACTCACACTCTGTCCTCTCACTGTGTAACATATAACACACTATAGCCTACATAAGTAACTAGTAAAATACCAAATTTTAATTACCTAGGAAAAAATTAAAGAATGAAAATGGGAAAGAATGAGAAATAATGGTATGATTAATGTTTTCTTTTGGTTTGTTAGTTGTGAGATTGGCTGTGATAACCCACTACACAACAGTTTTTTCTGACCATTTCAACTTGATGAGGAATTAAAGGTGTGCAGACAGTGATGACCTCACATTCTTATTCCTTATTGTTTCACCTGTCAGTCTTTCACATGCAGAATTTGACTCTATATTCCTTGAACGATATCAGTGTTTGTTGTGTTGGAAGTATTTGCAGCATGTGTGAAGATATTTTCTTAACTTTTTAACATCCATTAGGTCATCAGCGACCCACTGGGAGGTTAGGGTTAAACTTGAGCCATGTTTAAAGTGATGTGGTTTAGGTTGTGTTTCAGCCATAATCCTAGCTGAGGGTTAGTGTGTTTTGTCTATTTCAATGTGTTGTTGCACTGACCTCTCTTGGCCACCATATAATTGACTCCAGCGTAATTGTGATATCAAAAATCCTGGCGTAGGAACACAGGATTTGTGAGATGTGACTGTCAAAACTTCTTGATTTGGTTTACTGACTAAATGTCCTCAAACATATAGGCTGTACATTTTGGAGCATTGTATGTGTGGTCACTATCTGCATGCCAACAGACCCATTCATGTTGTGTGTTCAGATCCGTATTTGGGCTCACAGGAAGGCGATAGAGGCCGGGCAGGGAAACTACGCACTCAACGTTACTGGACCCATACTGGACTTCTTCCAGGACTATTACAACATCTCTTACCCTCTGAGCAAGTCAGGTGAGGCTGCTGATTATACTGCAGAACAGTACTGCTCAGAAGAAGTACAAAACTTTAACCAACATGGTCACATTTGGTGTGAAAGGCTGTTTTTTAACCTGAGGACAAGTGGCTGTTTTCATCACAGTCATCAGGTATACATTGTCAAACACGTTGTCCAACCCTATTTATACATTTTATATTATGCCACAGAGCTTGATGGGAGGTTAATTGTTCAACTGTATCATGTCTTCAGCTCAGCTCCATTTACTTGCATTAAAGCTGCTCTCTGTCTCACAGACCAAATAGCTCTGCCAGACTTTTATTTCGGTGCGATGGAGAATTGGGGTTTGGTGACGTACAGAGAAACCAACCTGCTATATGACCCTGTGACCTCCTCCAACAGGAATAAAGAGACCACTGCCACCATTATTGCTCATGAACTGGCACACATGGTGGGTGAGCTGATGTTTGTATTCTATGTACTGACTGAATGATTAACTGAGTGATAAGTCCACTGGTATTTCCTATTGTTGTTGCAGTGGTTTGGTAACCTGGTCACTCTCAGATGGTTTAATGAGGTCTGGCTCAATGAAGGCTTTGCTTCCTATGTGTCTTACCTTGGAGCCGACCACGCTGAGCCTACATGGAATGTGGTGAGGAGAGATTTTTCATAGACCTTCTTGGCCTAAAACGTCTTTTCCTCTTACTTCTACAAACCTTACAAACCTGCATTGCTGTATCTGTCTGCTCCAGAAAGACTTGATAGTACTCGATGATGTCCACAGAGTGTTTGCAGTCGATGCCTTGGCCTCCTCTCATCCTCTATCTTCAGATGAAGACAGTATCATCCTGCCAGATCAGATCACTGAGCAGTTTGATGCCATCTCATACAGCAAGGTATGCAGCCTACACCAAGACCTGATTTTACAGTTGCTCACACAATAAATGCAGTTGCAAAGAGCAGAAAAGACATTTTGAAGCATACATGTAATCAGGTGTAATGTAATAATGTTGATTATCTGATTACAATGGCAGCTGTCAGTGGGTGGATATATTTGGCAGCAAGTGAACATTTAGTCCTTGAAGTTGATGTGTTGGAAGCAACAAAATGTGCAATGTAAGGATCTGAGTAACTTTGACAAGGACAGTATTGTGATGGTGACGACTGGATCAGAGCATCTCCAAACTACAGATCTTATTGGGTGTTCCTGGTCTGCAGTGGGTAGTACCTACCAAAAGTGGTCTAAGGAAGGACAACCCAATCTCAATCCAGTCAAGCATCTGTAGGAAGATAACATTAAAACCACCTGCTTAATGTTGTGTTGGTCCCCCTTTTGAAGCCAAAACAGCTCTGACCTGAGGCCTGGACTTGTTTGTCCAGCACATCCCACAGATGCTGTTGTTTTTCCTTAGACCACTTTTTGTGGGTACTAACCACTGCAGACCAGGAACACCCAACAAGACCATCACAATCTGATGTTTTGTCAAAGTTACTCAGATCCTTACATTGCCCGTTTTGCTGCTTCCAACACATCAACTTCGAGGACTAAATGTTCACTTGCTGCCTCATATATCCACCTACTGACAGGTGACATTGTAATCAGATAATCAACATTATGATCACTTGAAATGTCAGTAGTCTTAATGTTATGGCTGATCAGTGTATATAATAATGCTGTGCAGCAGTAAAGCAGTAGCAGTCTTGTCTGTGGTTCCTCAGGGTGCAGCAGTGTTGAGGATGTTGTCAGACTTTCTCTCAGAGCCGGTCTTTGTCTGGGGACTCAGTGTATGTTTGTTTATATATCTAAATGCATTATTATTTATTAGATTAATTTACATTATGTGTAAAGTCATGCTGAAATTGTATGTGCTTTTCTTGTAGACATACCTCAGATCCTTTGCTTACAGTAACACAGTAGGAAATGACTTGTGGTACCATCTACAAATGGTAAGATGGAGTACTACCGTTAATGCATTTCCGCAACAATTCCAGTTTCATGTGTGAGATATTTACACAGAACTAATGATGAGGTAACATGTTAGAAAATGCAATTGTCTCAATTTTTATTGAAGTTATTTCTAAGTAATTATTTTCCGTTATCTTCATTAATAGGCGGTAACAGACAATAACGTGTCACTTCCTCATCCGGTTCATGACATTATGAACCGTTGGGTGCTCCAGATGGGCTTTCCTGTGGTTACCATTGATACAGCCACAGGAACTGTATCCCAGAAGCACTTTCTGCTGGACCCAGAGTCTAATGTCACGGTGGAATCACCCTACAAGTACGTAGCAAAAACATTTCACTACAACACATGTGAATGGACGTCCTCACCTATGACTTACTTCACTTTGAGTTATTCAGTCCATCTGTCTGTCATCATTTTGTTTCGGAGGCAAAACTGGGAAAACCATTCAATATTTCTCAAAATAATTGCAGTGGACAATGACTCACTCCTAACAGTCCCAGGAATAAAACTTGAATACCTTTTCACACAGCGCTTAGTTAGTAGTAGAGTGAAGCCTCACTGTAATTCTGTACACACACTTCTACATTAACTTGCAGGCTTGTGTTCAACTCAACACCACAGTGTCACTCACTCATGATGTCATGGCTTCAGTACTTCAACATACAAAACATTTTAACATGATGTGATAAACGGTAAATGTGATTGATCAATGAACGGTAAAGATGATACAAAAAGAACACAGAACAACTACACACGACAGATTTCCACACCCTCCCGTTCCCTGAGATCATCTTCTTCCCTCCTTCATCTTGTCCTCCATGGGGCTTAGAGCCTTCAGTTGTTCTACCCCTCGCCTTTGACATTCTCTCCCACAAGACATTCATAACATTGACTCTCCTCCCACTTTCAAATCCTGCCTCAAAATCCACCTTTTCAAACTGGCATATCTTGTCTCATTTAATTCTGCTACTGATTTCCTTTTCTATTGCTACATTAGTATACTTATTGTCTTAACTTTTTCTTGTTCATAACTGCTTCATTATTTTTTTTAAATGTTTCTTTATTGCTGTTTTTAACTGTGCCTTATAAGGTGTCTGTGAGTGTTTTGAAAGGCGTCCATAAATAAAATGTATTATCATTTTAATAATAATAATACATTTTATTTATGGATGCCTTATAAGGTGTCTGTGAGTGTTTTGAAAGGCGTCCATAAATAAAATGTATTATTATTATTAAAATGAGTGTAACAGTTTCACTAATGTCCATAACTTGCTGATACATAAACTGGGAAGTCCCTGACCTGCTCATTCATAACGCAGACCTCTTGCACCGTCAGGCCGTCATACATGTTCATCTGATGACTTCACAGTGGCATCAAGAAACTTTAAATAAAGGCTAAAGTGAACTAACCAAACACTTTTAGTGCTGACAGACTCCCTATAAACAGACTTGAATAAAGCCACTAGCCTAGCCACAATGCTGCTAATGACCCATGATGCTCTCTGTACACTGTAATTGCTATGTCCAGAGGAGCGAAAAACCTGTTGTTGGCGCTAGAATAAACATGATTTTTTTTTATTTCAAGCCACTGACACTACTTGACTCCTCTGCTGTCAGTGAGCTAATTCAATACAACTAAGCTAACCTCGGCAACAGGTACCACTTCTTGTTTATGTGGGGGATGGGCGGATATGGCATCCTCTGATGGCTCTTGTGTTTCTTAGAAGTGAATAACAGAATGTAGAGGGAAAATGAATCTCATAAATAAATGTTTTCTCTCATCTACAGATATGAATGGCTGATTCCTGTTCGATGGATGAAGTCTGGTCAGGTCCAGAAAGATGTGTGGTGGCTGAAAAGTCGGACAGGTATTGAATAATATGCGCCAAAGGTTTGAAACCCAGTGATTTAAACATCTGTCTTGCAAATATGGTTTTGTTTTGTGTTGTATTATTCGTTTTCCTGTATTTGTTCTTTCAGAGGTGAACTTGGAAATGAGGAGTGGTGGTTTATGGGTTCTGGGTAACATCAATGTGACTGGTTATTACCGGGTAAACTATGACCTTGGAAACTGGGAAAGACTCCTTCTTCAGCTTAATTCAAAACACCAGGTACAAAGCTAGCTCTCTGATTTTAGAAAACAATCTACAATCTACTTTTTCTTTCTTTGTTGTTATATATTATAACAACAAAGAAAAAAAAGAAAAAAAAATATATTCTGCTTTCTTTAAAAATGTCCTATTTCCTTAAATTCTTTCATTATTTGCAGCTAATATTATGTAATAATTGTTTATATTGTTTACCCTGATTGACACACACAAATCTGTCATCCAGGTTATACCACTGATAAACAGGGCCCAGCTTCTGGATGATGCTTTCAACTTAGCCAGGTAGGTCAGTTTAGCTGCTTGGGGTTGAGGTTTTACAGCTTTTTAAATATTATTTACATCTTCACATGCTGCATGAGACTAAGTTAGAATCAAAATAAATTCAAAAATATTTTCCTCATTACATGTTGCTGTGATAGACTGTATAAAGAAGCGTAGACACCATGATGCCACTCACTGGTTCACCTACTGGTGAAGTCTTGATTCTTGTATTTAGCTGTTGCCATATTGGCTTTTCAGAGCCAGAAGTGACCATATTTGACAAGAAGGTGGAGCTGGGGAAGAGCAATATACACCACCAAGTATATTCAGCTACTTGATAAATGTTAACACATACATTTAACAGTAATGTCAATGTGAATGTATAAACACACTAGCGTAATTTACAGGCTAGCTGACCAGATATTCTGATGTATCTTAGCATCATGTATCGAGAAAAAGTCTGACATCAAATATAATAAATAATTTAATGTTAGCTTTTATATGAAGCTCTACAGCTAATGCTACCTAGCACAGGTTTCAGTAATGATAAATATGTTAATTTTATGATGGAAATGTAAGAACATCGTCATTTGACCATCTTGTTCATAAACAAAGACATAAGGACATGTCATTCTGATGGTACTGACATATTCATTCGCATAAATATTTTGACACATAAACTAAGCATTTTGAGCAAATCTACTGTGTTTTTGCAGTTTGCATACATTGTTGTGAGTTGTTAACTTAACTTAACTAACTTAAATGATGATTCGAGAAATGCACCAAAGCGACTGAGAAGAACTGCAATTCATTTGAGAGTAGAAATGAAACAAAAATCCATCTATAACACATCCATTTTATCATCTATAACAGACCATCTATAAATATATGTATGTACAGTATGTTTTATAAATAGAGTGAAGTTACTCTTTAGATATCATATTAAACTATGAAAACGGGGTGTCTCTGCAGGGCTCAGCTCATCTCCACCACTCTAGCTCTAAGGACAACCCACTACCTTTCAGCAGAGACAGAGTACATGCCCTGGCAGTCTGCTCTGGACAATATGCAGTATTACTACCTCATGCTGGACCGCACTGACGTCTACCAGCCTATGCAGGTTTGTGACATCCACATCTGTGGATGGCAATGACAAACAGCTTTAGGATTTTTAATGATCCTAATGATAGCACAGCATGGATCCTTCACTCACATATTGACATGCTTGACATTAATTTGTGAGCCCCCTGGTGGCCTTCTAGGCAAACACTTTCTTTGATACTGACTTTTCTGTAACACTTTGTAGGATTACATGAGGAGGCTGGTGACTCCCCTGTTCCTGTATTTCAAGAATATGACAGCAGACTGGACTAATGTTCCAAAACGACACACTGACCAGTGAGTATAGTCATCTGGACTCAAAACATCTGAACACAAAAAAACATTACAGGCTAAAAGACAAAAGAGAAATACAAAGGCATATTAAGGCT
>JAPQRN010000022.1:1128181-1140043 GCA_037367275.1 Coranthus polyacanthus
CTTAAAACATTATAAATGCATAAATTAACCAGAAGAAAAACTAGGATATTCTCTGAGATTATAAACTATAAATTTATGAGCAAAAACTCAAATATTCTCTGAGATTATGTACCATGGTTCTCAGCCATGGTTCTCAGTGGGAGTAGGGTGGAGTGGCCTGCTCCAGATGAGTTGCTGCCCCAAGTGGAGGAGTGTAAGTATCTGGGGGTCTCATTCACTAGAAAGGGAAGGATGGAACAGGAGATCAACAGGCAGATTGATGTGGCATCAACAGTGACGTGGATGCTGTGCTGGTCTGTGTTGAAGAAGGAGCTGAACCAAAAGGTGAATCTCTCATTTTGTCAGTTCCTACCCTCACCTATGGTCATGAGCTGTGGGTAGTGACCAGAAGAATGAGACTGTGGATACAAGCAGCAGAAACAAGTTTCCTCATTTCTGCTCGGCCATCCGGGAGGAGCTCAGAGTAGAGCCGCTGCTCCTCCACATCCAGATAGCCCAGTTGAGGTGATATATTCCCGGTGAGGTGCAGATCCAGCACATGATGGAGGGATTATATCTGTCAGCTGGCCTGGGAACGCCTCAGTGTCCTCCAGTGGAAGATAACTAGATAGATAATAGATCATAAATCTGTGAGAAAAAAACTTGGATATTCTCTGGTTAAAGTGGTAAATTTACAAGAAAAAAACAAAAAATAAATAAAAAAGATTAGATTGTAAAATAATCTGAACGACTATGAAAGCAGTAGAACAGACTGCAGGGAACCCTGGTGACTTCAACATGATTACTGGGCAGTACATTGCTGACAGCAAGACTACTTCACATCCTTATACAAAGTGGAAATTTTACATCTGTATATTGCAGTTCCAAAAAGTAAAACTGACTTGTTTGTTTCTCTACAGGTATAACCAGGTCAATGCCATTCGTATGGCCTGCAAGACTGGAGTAACAGAATGCCAATACCTGACCACCACATGGTTTAAACAGTGGATGGACAACCCTCAACACAACCTGTTAGTCTCTTATATTTATTATGTGTTGACGCTCCTTATTTTATTGTTCTTTGTGTTTTTCTGCTGAACCCTGGTTGTCCTGTTTCCAGGATAAATCCCAACTTGCGATCAGTGGTGTACTGCAGTGCCATGGCAGCAGGCGGCGAGGCAGAGTGGGACTTTGGTTGGTCGCAATTCAAGAATGCGTCTGTAGCCAGTGAGGCCAGTAAACTCATGTCTGCACTGGCCTGTACCAACAAAACAGAGCTGCTGAAAAGGTGTTCGTCTTCCCATATCTCTGCCGCTTCACCAGTGTAATACATGTCTGGTTGTTAAATCTGTCATGTGTTTTCTCTGTTTCAGGTATCTGTCCTATACTTTAAACTCAACTTTGATCCGTAAGCAGGACACCACCTCAGTTATCACATCTGTAGCCAGCAACCGAGTGGGGCAGAGTCTGGCATGGGACTTTGTCAGGGAACAGTGGAAATACATGTTCACAGAGTAAGTATTATTAATGGAGGACATAACATTTCAGAACCAGTGAGAATCCTCAATACTCAAAGTTTATAGGAGGGGGTTTTCCTACACCAAAACCTTCAAATCAGAGAATGTTGGGACAGTGTGGAAAATACAAATGAAAAAATAAAGCAGTGATATTAAATTTGACTTCATGCAAAAAAGCAGTGATATACATTTTAAATTTAAAATGTAGTGATCTGTTGGATTTTTGGTTTCTTTACATCCAGAATATATGAACATTGAATGTTACAATTTTCTCACACATTTGTTGTCAAACTGTCAGTCCTCGGTCCATCTTTGCTCCTAAAGGACTAGATCTTTCCTGGATGCTGCTTTTGGACCAAATCATGATTATAATCACCTGTTCACATCACCTGTTTCAAATCACATTGTTATTTAATTAGTTTAACTCATTATTTGTCCTAAATTGCTCCTGTTCCAACTTTTCTTGAATGTGTTTCAGTCTGAATGTGAGGAATGGATGTATATTTACAAAAGAAATGAAGTTGACTAAAAAACATGAAATATGTTGTGTTCATACTGTCTACAAAGAAATACAAGTCAAAGGACATTTGAATATCACTGCTTTCTGTTTTAATTTACATTTTCCATCCCATCCCAACCTTTTCGTTTTCAGGGGGTGTAGCTCCATTAAACATTTGAACATTTTATTGAAATATGACTTGAATGGAGACCTCATTATCTAACTTAAATTACTGATTTGTAGATATGGGGTGGGCTCGTTCTCCTTCGCCTCTATGATCAGTGGAGTCACAGCAAGGTTCTCTTCACCTCTTGAACTACAACAGGTAGGTCCTCCTTAAAACATGTGAATTCCTTGCTAACTTATAAATGTCAAACTGGTCTCTCTGAACTGTTTTCCCATGTTCCCTCCGGCAGCTGCAGGAGTTCGTGGAGATGCATAAAGAAACTGGCTTCGGCACAGCTACCCTGGCTGTGGAGCAGGCTCTGGAGAGGACTGAAGCTAACATCAAGTGGGTGCAGCAGAACAAACAGGAGATCCTTCAGTGGTTCACTGGCCAGACTGACTGACAATTTGAATCTACTGCAGCCAATCATTTTCTTATCTTAAAAATCTTAAGATAAGAAAATCATCTTAAAACGTTAGTTAAACTCTTGCTGACCACCCAGTCATCTGCAGGAGCAGACTGGTTTTTATTTTTTTTCCTATTGGCTTTCCATAAGTGACACTCTACAGTTGCACAAATTCTAGGGCTTTAATTGTGTTATCAGGCACAGAACAGTGGTGTTGTGTATCATGAAAACATATAGGATATAACATTGTGACCAGTGTCAGGTGAAGTGGTCATAATGATTATCTGGTTACAATGGCAGCTGTAAGTGGGTGGATATATTAGGCAGAAAGTGAACATTTAGTCCCCAAAGTTGATATGTTGGAAGCAGCAAAATGTGCAGTGACTGAGTGACTTTGACAAGAACCAGATTGTGATGGTGATGACTGGGTCAGAGCATCTCCAAAACTGCAGGTCTTATTGGGTGTTCCCAGTCTGCAGTGGTTAGTAACTACCAAAAGAGGTCTAAGGAAGGACAACCGGCTCTCAGTCCAATAGAACATCTATGTAATGTGCTGGACAAACAAGTCCAATTCATATCAACTTTAAGTTTGGACTCTGGACACAGTTTATATCCTACAACAGGTGATCAGGATTCATTTTGGGCTCTGACACAGCTGTAGCTGCTGCTTACAGAACAATATCGTTCATCAGTGTGGACGCTCACAACGTTATCGCTATAGTTCTTAGTGTGAATGGCCCTTTAAAGGATCTGCTGCTAACGTCAGGCCTCGGGTCAGAGCTGTTTTGGCCTCAATAGGGGGATGTACACAACATTAGGCAGGTGGTTGTAATGTTGTCACAGATGCTCGATTGGATTGAGGTCTGGTTATCCTTCCTTAGACCACTTTTGGTAGGTACTAACATTCACAGTATGGCAGTCTTGTCAAAGTCACTCAAATCCTTATGCTGCACATTTTACAACACACCAACTTCAAGGACTAAATGTTCACTTGCTGCCAGATATATCCACCTACTGACAGATGCCGTTGGAAAGAGATAATCAACTAATCATAATGTTATGGCTTAATTGGTGTATCTCTAGAATAGTTCTATTTAACCATTTTGCAGTTGTAATGTAATTATCTGTTTGTCCTTTGGTGTGATCAAGATAACATTTGGGGTTTTGAGTTGCTTTATGCAGGTAACTAATGTAATACATTTCCTTAAAAACGATTGTACACTGATTTAGTGCATTGATGAACCCATTTTATTGGTCTGATTTTTCACAGCCACAAATATACACAGTTAATAAACAGAAATCAAACCAGGAAACGTTTTTTTCACAAAAGGTTTCCTCATCCATCTCTGACAAGAAAGATTATGGTTTTAAAGACAATAAAATAATTTAGACAGGGAACAAATTATGGCTTTTTGTTTCAATTTTACAGCAATGCCATACACAGACAACAGGTCCAAATAAAAACAGGGATAAATAAAAAAACACACTGTATTCATAAGCCATTTCACTGAGCAATGATAATACATGAAACATATTGAAACAAATGGACACTTTCAGAAACGCTCATACCTTAATAGATTCAGGCTTATCTAGCCCTTCTATGAAATGCAAGGATAGTTTGAATGATTAGAGTTGATGACTACTTATACAACTGATTGTGTAGCTTCGAAGTCTCACCCATCTAATTTCAGAAAAGCTTTTTTGTTTTAGCCCAGACACTTGATTGGGGTTGTCATCCAAAATTTCAGGAGGACAAAATCTACTCTCAGCTACGGTAGAAAAAGAAACCACAAATGCCTTCTAGCATTAGTTTGGCTTTCCACAAAGGGGCAACCCCAGTTCCCAGCAGTCACTTAACACCATTTTAGCTAATGTGAGTCCATCGTCACTTAAGGCCTTGTCTCAGAAGTCAGATGACTTTGTAAATATTGCAATATATGTGATACAGAAGAAAATGTGATCCATTTTCTATGTCTAATATGACATTGAAAATATCTAGTACTCCCCAATGTACTAAAACAATGCTGCTTTTGTTGGGGTAGTTATGGTGGAACACCAAAGTCTGTGGACCTCCACAAAGAAGACCAGGGTTCTGGACTCATTTCAAGCTGTTTTTATTATTGTGTTAACTCTTTTTGTCTTTCTTACTATAGCGCTTCCTCTGGCTGTTTTTCTAACCTTAACTAAGTTGTTTTTATGCCTAAACCAAACCAAACCATAACCATGACCATGCCATTGTCTAGACATCTTCAGCTAAGGGTACCCTATGCCTCAAAATGTGACCTCCTGACCAAGTGTCATATATGTGACAAATTGGGAGTGAGAATGCGTAGTTCAAATAGGGACAAACCTTATAAAGAGGCAGTTGGGGATGAATATGGTGGAATAAGCTTACATTTTGGCTATTGAATACAGTCGTCTTCATCATAACACAGACCATTTTACCAGTGCAGTTAAAGTGTAATAAAGCACAGCTGTTTGATTCTTACAAATGCTGGTAATACTCTCCACACAAAACCACGGTCATGCGAACAAATTATGTTTATCTAAGGGCAATTTGCCAAACTGCATTGTTTTTGTACAGTATGTCCATCACCCAACACTACAACTTGATTAAAGAAACACCACATTTTACTGTTGCATTGAACCTCTGAAATTGTTTGTTTGGAACATAAGACAGGAAACAGCTTTTGAATGTGTATCTTGTAAAAATATATAGTTATGATAGTGCCAGAGAAAAGCAACAATCTATCAGAGGGGTTTCTCGTCATACAATGAGACACAGTTTATACATTTTCAGCTCTGACACCACAGCCAAAGTTTGATCAAAGCAAAGCAAACAACAGCAGAGGAAGACTGAAGCTGAACCCATCTGGTCAGGAGCAGAATATCCCCAGTTCCTCAAATAAAAACAAGTCTCTTTGGAAGACTTTTGTAACACAGACAGCTTAATGCAGCTTCTTGCTGTTGACACAATATCAGATGTGCCACATGCATAGAGTTAGTGTAAATCCAACCAGTGGCACTTCATATCAGTATCAAAGTGCAGCTGTTTCTTTCTTTTTGTGTGGGGAAAAACAAAATCCAGACGCAGAAGGGACACACCTAACCATAGCATAAAAAAGAAGCCATTGGACTAACATGTCGCAGCACAAAACCCTCTGTAATAAACACATAATAAACATCAAACTGTACAAGAAATCCACCATCCAAACACATGTACTGTACAGTTATTTAGCTCTGGAGTACTGAGGTTCTATGCTCATAGAGTGATTAGGGGATTTTAGACACTAGTGAAAAAATTAAAAGTAACCAAAACATGAAAATGCTTGAAAATGACAATAAACGTACAAATATTAACAAACAGGGCTACACATTTTCCAGAGTCTGTTGGTGCATTGTGTTCTCCCCACTGTGGTCTATAAGTCCTATATCGTATCAGAAGTGACAAAAATGACTGACTATTAAATGAGGAAGAATTAGACACGTCCACTACTTTGCATCAGTTGAAATCTTGATTTATGGCCAAAAATATGTTTTGTGAAGTCATAGCAACCTTGACCTTTGAACTTTGGTCACCAAAATCAAAAGTACGTTCCAAATTTGAAGAAATTCCCTCAAAGCATTCCTGATAAAAGATGATCTAACTAAAGAGGATATTCCAAACTCCAGGTGCAAACATCACAGCAGTGGTATAAGTTAGTTTTGACTCGCCCCAGTGCAGACTATTATAATAGACTATTACTCATGCTAACACCAACTGTAAACTGCCTACAGTATTGCATTACGTTGTACGAAAATCAAATAGATATTTGACATGGGACAACATCACCTACATATTATCTGTGTATGACAAAAATACCAATGAATATTATAAATGATTCATTTGATTGAATAGTGTTTAATAGTTTGTTTTTATTGTTTATGCAGAATAAGCATATAGTTTTGTTATGGATTGTAACTATTTTGCAAAAAAAAGAGAAAGAAAACTTAAGAAAAGGTTCTCATATGTTTAAATATGGCACCATGTGCAGGGGCTGCTGTTTTTATGGGCCCCCACCCCATGGGCCCTATGGCATTGGGGTCTTTCAAGGGAGACCAGAGTTGAGTGGAGTCCATTGGGATTGAGTTCCCTGAATAAACAATTTAAATAACAATCAGATGACCTCTGTGACAATCTTTAACATATTATCCATAGACACATTATAATATATATAACACATTATAAAATGAAATCTAAAATTATTGTTTTGTAAGACCAGTGAAGTCTATTCATGAACAGTGAAGTCATTTAGTCAAACACACATGCATTTTTATATATCTTTTCTTCTTTACATCATTCAAATCTAAGTTAAAGTTTTGGAGTTTGGAATCTTCCCTCTTTAGTTCTGTTTTCGTGTGGTATCGCCTTTATAAGAATGGACAGGGCACAGCGATTTTTGACCTTTGGCTACCAAGCTCTTTCCAGTTTATTCTTGAGTCCAAGCGAACGTTTTTGCCAAATTGAAAGACTTCTCTCGTTAGAACCAAGATATTAAGTTCTTCCACGGGGCCAGGTCATTTAGTCCAGTCCAGAGATACTGCAAATGGTGGGCAATGTTTAGCCTAGCTTAGCACAAGGACTGCCATAAACTGCTAGCTGCTAACTAGTAGACTACAAGTCAAGAAATGTTTTATGTAAACATAGTATCTTCTTTATTTAACAGATTAAATTATAGAAATGAAAAATAACATAATGTGGTTTTATTTTATTATTATTTCATGTTTATTTCTTTTTGAAGAAAAGTTGAAGTCTGTAGTTCTTTGCTAAGCAAGGCTAAATATGTTTTTATCACTGGAGACACACAAAATATATTGATACCAAACTTTTAGCTAGTAAATAAATTGGATAAATATATTTTATATAATATTGAATTGTTCATTTAAATGACAAGGGGTTGCTGGTAATAATAATCACAAATCACTGTGTGGACCAGTTGTACAATTAATAAAATCACTATTTGCTCTTATCACTGGGTGCCTGTGTCCTGTTGCACCAGCTCTACGTAAGTTCTGACTTGAGTTCAGGTATAAAGTCCACACTAAATGACACATTGGAACTAGTGTGTTAATGGTGTGGCAGTTTGTTTGCACCACCAAGTTAGAGTGAATACATAAGATTCACCTTAACTACTCTGCAGTGAAGTCCAAACTAACTGAAACATTGTCACAGATGTTGTTTTAAGGTATTATTCTCAATGTCTTAGTGTTTATTACAGTATTACAAACATCAGCATGTTGTTAATTCACCTCATTTTTAACTTCTTCCATCTTCTGTTAGTTTTTCTTCTTTTGTTTTTCGTGACAATAGTCTTGCATAACTTCCTATGTTTGGTCCAAAAGTTCAAACTAACCAAAAAGTGTTTTCACACTGTACATGAAGCAAACCACGGTACATGACCACAGTGTGGCTGTGTGGTCCACACTGTGGTCTGGGGGAGGTTTTACTACTGCAAATCTGGTTTGAACCAAACTGGAAAGTCTGAACCAAATGAGGTAGGTGTGAAAGCCCTGAAGTTGTAACTTTTGTCTACTTTGGAACTATTTCAGCTGGTGCAACCCTTAACATGTTAGTAGAGCACAAACTCTGTTTTAAGTTACAAGTTACATTTAAACCAGGCTACAACTGAACTTACGCACAGCTGGTGCAACCCAGTCAAGCCTTTTATCACTGTTATCACTTTTCTCTCTCCCATCAGTTGTCACTTTCATTTTCATTCCATCAGTGAATTGTGTACACGTGGCTCACCTAACATGATAGATGGCAGTTCTGCTTTTGTCTAGTCATGACTGCATGCATTAATCCAACCACCTGTTAATATTCTACTCATTTCTGAAGCGTTTGCATCATGTTTTGAATAGCGAATGTAGTGTCCTTCCACTGCTGAATACTACTGCATGTTACTACACATTCGAACAGCAAGAAGACAAATCAGACAAAAAGGTGGGAGGAAACTCATAGTAAGCTGGTAAAACAGGTTGAGAAAGGGGCTAATACACCAAACAGAACCTCCCATTAGATACAGTGCAGACAGAGACAGTGGAAGCAGTTTCACTCAGGTAAACATTTGTCTCTGAAGATCAAGCCACAAGTGACTGTAGGCTACTCTTCCTGCACTGATGGCATCATACTGTACCTTCTGCTAAGGAAGGAGACAGCAGTCATACAGAACATACTGCACGAGAGACAGACTATTTTGTGTTGTATTATAGCATGTAATAAGCCTCTATCACTTTGGAGAAATGAGATGTTGTAAATTCTGAGTGAAACTGCATTACAATACATTATTGTCTTCATACTTGGCGTTACTAGAAACAACACAGAAGACAACTTTAAAAAATACTTGAAAAGATGATGCACTATGTTACTGAAAGAAGTCTTTAGGTCTGAAAGTCATCAAATAATGTCACTAAAAATGCTTTTTAAATAAATTGTATATTTGTTTTTTTATAGCTAACCACACATAAAGTGACAAACCTCAAGCCAGAACCAGAACATACATACACATACATGTATGTCTTGTATTGTTATTTAACAGCCTACTGTATGTAACAGTACAAGACAAGATGATAATTCAACTCATGGAGTGACAAAACATTTCAATAACACCTGGCAGACAAAGTAGACTTAAACTTAAACAGCCTTGAAATACATTTTCCAAAAAATTGGGCATTATCTGACACAATTCCCATCATGCACGTGAAAGATGATTTAGCGTATTGTTGGATTTACATAAAACTAACAATTCTCACACACATAATGACCATGTTGTATGTAAATTCAGTGATTCACATGAACTCTTCCTCTCTGAAATCTGCGCGAAAATATGAAATGTTTCACATAATATGAAACAAAACAAGAGCTTGGCTTTTTACATGGAACAGCAGTGATTTGTTTTCCATTTTGCTTTCATTGCAAATGCAGAGTGAAGTCAATTTGAACTCAAAGGGCTTCCAACACTAAGCAGATTTGTTTGGCCTCATCTCTTACCGACCCCGACCCCACCCCCCACCCCAATATCACATGACCTCACAGGAGTATTTTCTCTCGAGTGTCAGGTAGTTTGAGGGCCACCAGGCCGCCGCACACCAGTGCAGTGAAGGAAAGCAGGATTGGGATGGCTTTGGTGATGCCCACAAAGCTGGCAAAGATGGAGCTGCCAAGCACCGCCGCCAGCTTACAGAGAGCATTGAGCACACCGAACGCTGTGGCCCTGAAATCCAAAGATAGAGAAGCGATACCAGTTAGCACTTTAAACATCAGTATCACCACAACACAGAGTTAAATACTGCTGTAACTACACTGATCAGCCATAACATTATGACCACTGACAGGTTGAGTGTTAATAATGTTGATTATCTAATTACAATTTTGCTGTCAGTGGGTGGATATATGAGGCAGCAAATTAACATTTAGTCCTCGAAGTTGATGATTATCTGTAGGAACATAACATTATGACCACCTGCCTGATATAGTGTAGGCCCCCTCTTGCCACCAAACAGCTTTGACCTGAGGCCTGGACTCTACTAGACCTCTGAATGTGTGTCAGATCCTGATGCTGTTGATTTTGCTGCTTCCAACACATGCTAAATGTTCACTTGCTGCCTCATATATCCCACCCACTGACAGGTGACATTACAACCAGATAATCAACATCATTACCTCTTCACCTGTCAGTGGACTGTTATGGCTGATTGGTTTCTCATTGTAGTCAAGACCACCTAAAGTGAGATCAAGTCATGACCAAGATAAGACAAGACCATGGCAAGAACAGACTCAGTGAAGACCAAGACCGGATCACACACTGTACACATCAAGGGCATCATGGCATTACACAAGACTATGATATGATATGGTATGATATACAGCTGCAACTATTATTTCATGAATTGATTAGTTGTTAATTAAGTTAATTGGCAACTGTGTTGATACTTGATTAATTGATTTCAGTAAGTTTTTAACTTTTTTAAGGAAAATAAGTTAAAATGTTCTGATTCCAGCTCAGCATTGTTAGGATCTTAAACATAAGAGTCTTAGCCCAGTTCAGAAATCTGTAGATTGTCACCTGGTAATTGAACCATTTTCAGTTATTTCACAGTAAAGTGAATAGAAGATCTGAGACACTGTGATCTACCAAAAAGAGATCAGCATTTTTGTTCATTATTTTGTTAATTTTTGTATAGTTTGTTGTTGCGTATGCTGGCTTTCACAACATTAAATCTTGTAAGTGGAGCAATAATTTACAGATGGACAAGAACATGTCCAAACAAAACAAATGAGACCAGAATGACTCCTAGAAAGAGTTACTGACTTGTAATGTAATGGAAGTCTTTGGGGGCCAGCGGTATTACACTTTGACATTGGAGCTGAGGTCCTTGTCCCTTGGTTGTTAAAGTTGAACTGCTCGTGGTTTATGTTATTTTTTTAATTATTATATTTGGCTGGTATCTCCTCCAGACAGCACAGTTTCTTCTTTAAAAAATTAAAATTCAAAATGAGTTATTGTTGAGTTGAGAGATGTTATTTGTTGCATTTGAACCAGAAAGTTTTACATCAAATTACAGTAATGCCAACGAACAAATCAGACAATGCACAGACAATTGACTGGTTGGGAGTCATCTTTGTCCATTACTCATTCCTTCAAAAGGTTGAGTAAAACACTGACTGTAACTTTAAAAGTGTGGTACCTCTTTGAAGCAGGGTACAGTTCCACAGTCACCACCTCAATGCCATTCCACGCAGCTACACTGACCCCACAGAACAGACACTGCAGGGCGATGATTGCTGATTGGCTGAAGCTCAGAAACAGGAAGAACGTACAACCTGCTGATATGAGCATGGATCCACCTGAGAGAGAAAAGGGAAGGGACAGGGACAAGTGCATATATGTTTGGAATTTTTGTTCCTTGTCAACACATAAAATGTGTAAAATCGGTAATCAGATCAAAGTTACAACCCCCACCTATAATCTTCACCCTGCCGATCTTCTCCATGAAGAGGGCAGAGATGATGTTGCCGGGCAACACAGCCAGACTACCTAGGAAGCTGACCAGATAAATAAGAACATCGTTTTCCTCAACAGCGTCCAGGTGGCAGCCGTGCTTGTTGTGCTCGAAGGTGGTGTTCTCCAGCCTACAGTCAACAAACTTCTCCTCCCACAGGTCTGAAGAGAATAGAAAAACAAAAGATTGAACTCTACAAATGGCAATTACGTAAAAAAATAATTCAAAGCTTTTGCTTTAAACCATTTTAGTA
>JAPQRN010000022.1:1156458-1192664 GCA_037367275.1 Coranthus polyacanthus
AAATGTCGGGCAAATTTAAAGTGAACTTTTGAAATGTCACAAAGAAGAAGAAGAAGAAGAAGAAGAAGAAGAAGAAGAAGAAGGCAGTTTCCATCGACTGGTTTGGAGTGAATAAATTAGGCTTTGTAGTGTCAAAAGGTGGTGTTATAGGCTGCGTTACACATAGATGTACTAAACAGTTAGAAGGAGAGGTTGCAAACCAGAAAAGAAAAAGAAAGAAAACCAGTCCAACTATATAAGTTGAGGCCTAAAGGTTAATTGGCTAAATGACTATAATTATCAGCCGTACTGTTGTACATGTGATGTGACTTGCTTATAGGTGTAGTTTGCGGCTCACCGTGCAGCTCTCTGTGCAGCCTTCACCTCGTCAGGATGTGGGATCCCCTGATATTCTCCTTCGTACATCTGATCTTCTTCATCGTGGCCTTCAGTCACATCACTAGCTGCATCCTCTTCCTGTGGAGGGTAGTCTGCCTGGTAACCATACCCATCATGGCCGCCGCCTTCTCCATAAGTCCCATAGGCGTCACCTCTACCTTGGTTGTATATGTTGTTTTGGTAGGGGTCAGCCATCTTGGATTACTAGGCCTGCTAGGCTAACTGCTAACTTTATAGCAAATTGACAGATTGTATTTAACTTGTATCTGTGTCAACTGTTAATCCAGAATTTCAAAGAGAAGTATCTGAGGAGAACCTGGAGTTGTGTTAGTTGAGCATGATGTGTTAATTCACCCTAAAATGCAAGTGAAGCTAACCTGCTAGCATCAGAGTCATATAACACATATTAATTGAGAATAAATGTTAATGACTCATGGGAAAATTACACAGTTTTGTGTGCAGTGCAGATGCAAGAATGTGCTGACTGGTATCAATTACAGCTCGATATTTGTTGAGACTTCTTTGTGTCAGACTGTTTATGTTGTTGTTGGTGACTCCAGAGTCTTGTCAGATCTTGTCTTCAGTTTCCACTCCTGTAAACAGATGAACTCAGATTAGTTTATTTTCAACAGTGTTCTATAATTATTGTTAAGCATATTGTCATTCAAGTCATCTGAAAGGAAACCAGACTTGTGCACCTAACTCCTGTGTTTTCAGGCTGTAGAAACTCCCTGTGTCCAGAGGTTTTGTCTGTTCACAGGTGTTTTCAGACAGATTGATAGCTGTAAGTGCTGATCATTGTTCACATTCCGTCAGATGTAACTCTATTGTTCTGCTCTGTGGATCCACACAGAAGCTTGGAAACGCAGCTTCACTTTTCTACGGTGGCGTGATGTAAGGTGATCTGTCTTTATTTAGCCTTTTGATGCATCTTTTATCTTGTCATTTTTGTCTTTTGTTTTTTTATAGTTTTTTCTTCTTTTATATCATGTTACGTGGCTTTTGTCTGGTTGCAAGTTTTATGTCATTTCCATATTGTCATGTTTAGTCTTTTGCAGATATTTTAAAACCCATTTTGTTTCTTCAACTTTCACTCAGGATTAAAAATCAGTCTTTAAACCTGAAAGAAATACAGATTTTACATTTATCGTGATAATTATTCATATCAACATATGAATGAATGATGAAAATCTTTCTCATGATAACATTTGTGGCTCAGCCCTACCTCTGCCTAAATTAACTATTAAGTATATTAAGTATATTAATACTCCTATGCTGATTATACAGAAAGGTCAGAGACAGACAAAGGTGAAATGTAACACACGAGTTGTTAGCTCTTCCTCCCTGTCCCTGCTTTCTCTTGTCATGTAATGTGTAAAAGAAGCCCTCTATGAATGTTTCATGTTTGTGTTCGTGAAGGCAGATGGCCCTGACTTGAGGCCAATAGATGCAGCCAGTACTGGTCATATTTGGAACTAATCAGTGTTGTTCAGATATGATGAGACAAAGTTTCCTCCCAGACAATAAAGCACAATTTATTTTTTCCTCTCCATCTGCTCGTTTCAATGATTGTGTGTGTGTGAAATCTGCCTCATGCTGCTCTAAAAGGCTCATTTTTAAACATTAGTTTCAAACAAAACGCAGTGCTTTAAAGTCAAAGCTGAGCATCTGACCAGGATGCATTGTGCAAAAATCACTACAAGCCCCACACACCTGGCGATAATGTTAATGTATTCTCTGGATTCCCCAGTGTGCTGCAGGTGTGTCAGGTCTCTAGTCACAAAACAAGCAAGAAGTGAATGCCCTTCAGTGCACTTTGTGTTCTGCACCACTGAACCACAGTGGCACAGCCTGAGGTGTCAGCTTACCTTAAGGCTGCTGACAATACTAAAGTCATGTTAAAAGCTACAGCACTAACAGAAAATGATTAATCCATTTCCAGTGAATCCATTGATTGATTAAAGTAACAGTTATGAAGCTGTATGCTTAATAATATTCAGTTGGAAGTCCTTAACAATTGTAAAGGAGTAGGTAGAGCTGGGTGATGTGGCCAAAAATGGTATCAGTCGACATCGATGAGTATCACGATACATTTCAAATCATTATTTCTTTCAGGCACGTTTTTGGTCCAGCCAGGTGGTTATTGGTGGTTTTAAATTATTTGTAAAAAATGTAACGAGACAAAAACACCATAAAAGATGCAACAAGATGTAACAAGAAGAAGACAATGGAAAAGACAAAAGATAAAAATAAGTTCTTTATTAGGTAAGTAATAAGATTTTTGGTTCTGAGTGAAAGTGCGAGAAACCAGACAGTTATTTTAGGTTTTGAATTATTTGCAAAAGATGAAACAAGATGAAAATGATGTAAAAGATGCAGCAAGATGAAAAGTGAAAAAGTGGTTATTTGTGGTTTTAATTAACATTGACAAATAAAAGTGTATTGCAATAATCAGTGAGTATGATTACAATAACATAAAAATTCCATCATGATAAGATATAAAATGATATCACAATAATTATCATTATTATGGTACAGTAGGTGTTTTCATTTCTCCACTAGTTGAATCCTGAGGGTAAATGCGATGTATACAGTTTTACAGCAGAAGACATTTATTTGACTTCATTTATACATCTTTATGTATGATCTTGTTTTTATAAAGATAGAGACAAGCATAACACTAGCATACTGCATCAATAAATAAGGTGCAAGGAGAGAAAGCAATGAGAGGAAAACAAAGAACAAAAATGGGGAGATCAGAGAGGCTTGAAATGTAAGCGATTGATAGAGAATGAGAGCAGAGATTGGAAAGTGATGGAGGGGAAACCTGAGAGCTGTGACAGGCCACAAACAATACCTAGCCTATTCCACTGTAAATGTAGTCATCCAATGTAGTCATCTATTTGAAAATAACAGTTTTAGTCTTGAGCACATCAGCTTACCATATTTTTATAGTTTGGGATAATAAAAACTCACAACCCTTTCCCCACAAAAAATTATGCCTTTGTACATTTCTTCAAACCATGAACACATCATTTGTAAGTGTAGGATCTGATCATTTTTTGACTGATATTTGGGGGTAGGTGGGGTGGATGGTGGATTAGCAAAATCCAGGACATTCCCACCAGAGATGGTTTGCATCCCCACTCCAGGTGTTTAGGTTTAAACAATAAAAGTACTTTGGTTAGTGTGAGGAAAAGATCATGGCTTCTTTTAAATATCAATAAATACATTGTATGTTTGTTTTTGTGTGTAAACATCTTTGTGTTTTATGTCTTATGTCTTCATCTTGTTGTGTCTTTTACATCGTTTTCACCTTGATACATCTTGTTCCATCTTTTTTTGTATTTTTTACATCTTTTACAAATAGTTTCAAACCACAAATAACTGTTTGGCTCCTTCAATAACACAATAAAACATGGTATACATTACACTGTCGTGCATGCTACATGAAATAATAACAACCTCTGAGCTGCATGCAGAAAATGGCAAGACACATGTCTTTTTATACCTTTTTTTCTTTTGCAGGGATTTAGTCATTTTAATACCATGTCTCACTTTAAAATTTGTCTTGTTCATGTTGTTTTTGTGTGTAAACATTTGCACTTGTATGTGTGCAGGGTCTGCTTCAACCTCTGAAAACAGGAGATCTTTACAGTAGAAAGATAACGCAGGTGCCTCTGAATCCCAGTCCTTGTTTGTGTGTATTGCTTCCTGTTTGTGTCTTGAAGGTGACTGGGTTATTTGCACCACATGGATGCTTCCTCAGACAGGAAGCACATATACACATTAAGGACGCTCACAGACTGTGAATGGAGTAGTGGCTCTCCTCGACCTGAAATACCCATAAGGCGTGTGCCATCAGCACTGTATTAAGTAAACTGCTCTGAATCATAACATCATAGTGGCATCCCATAATAATAACACTCTCTGCTTACTTGCCCGAGATACTTATCGGAGCCACGGGCCCCTTCTCTCTGTTTGTGTGATTAATGTGTTCGACAGATCTGCCTGGCTGGGGGCCACAGAATATACGGAACCAGTGGCTCTTGTGGAATTCTCCACACTCTCCAGATGGCCGCTCCACCTCTCACTGCAGGCAGTGAAACATTAAGAGGTGACACTGAAACCCAAACTGGATTTGTCTCCAGACTGAGGTTACCTGAGTTTTCAGATGGTATTTAGTAAAGTTTTGTTGCCCCTTTGTGACTCTTAATAGTCAAATTACATTTATCTTCGTCGACTAAATGACCACACAAGTTTTACAGTGTTAATATGGTAAAAGAGCATCACGTCTAATTTGTTTTCATGCAGAATGCATTTGAAGATGTTCCTATAGCCTGTTTGCAGTCATGTGATTCTGATGACATTTGAAATTCAGATGGAGGGCAGGAAGTCAACATCACATGGATGAGAAGCAGGAAAACCCAACACTTGGTTGAATTAAAGAGCCGCTAAGCTACGACTCTATGCAGTATTTTGTACATTGTTCTATGCAGTGGCTCCTAGTCCCATAGGGGGCGCTGTGGCATTGCCAGAACTTAAAATTACTATTAGGGCTATTTAAACATGATGTTAAACATTTTAATTTATTGCAAAATGTCTAAATCTATATAAAGGATTATAATACAACGTCTCAACATTTATTGAAGTTATTTTTAACTGTATTTACTTAATTTGTGTATTAATATATTCAGTTCCTGGTCATGGGGCATCGGCCAAATTAATATATATGTGGCTCCTAACACTTTTGGTGAACAGGTGACCTGAGGCTGTGCTCTCATTGGAGGATTAAAGAATCAGCTCAATCAGAATTGTTCTTATTTTCTTGTCCTTATGTGATTGGATGATTTTATCTGGGTTACTAAGTCGCCTTGAGTGAGATACAGATGCTTTCAGGAGCAGAATGAACATAAAGCAAACGATGAACCTGCTCCAAATGTCACAGGTAACAAAGTTTAGTCTCCCCCACCTCTGGGTTTTACACAGAGACTGTAGTTTAAAGGAATATGAAGCAAAATGCTACTTGGCTATATCACAATGCAATGAATAAATACATAATTCCTGCTTTTTACCACATAGGAGAATTTTTTCATCATGATGTATCATAGATGACTGTTTTGCAATGCATCAAATATTGCAGAACACTGTATCATGGTATCATTGTAATTGCAGACATACATATTGTGATAATATCATATCACAAGTTACTCTGTGTTTGCCACCTCAATTAATATTCCACAATCTCTACACCTCAACGACCTGATAAATACATCATGTATTGTCTTTGTCAAACCTATGTCATGTGTCCAATTTCCAGTAAATCTGTAATTTTTCCTGTAAATTCTCAGTATATCTCTTTATTCATTGCATGACATTGTGCTTTCATGTGGTCAAATCCCAAACACCATCATACAGAAGACTAATACGTAATGTAAATACAGCAAAAGACAGTATTGATACTTCTCAAATGCAGAAATGGTGAAAATTTCTGCAGGGATTTTCTCCTGTGTGTAAAAATGTCCCTCATCTGCTGCTGGAATATTTCGAGTTCTTCAAATAAATAAATAATTGTGTGTGCTGGCAGTTCTCTCCTGTCAGCTCATTAGGAGACTGTCTGCAGTGTTTAAAGTGGAGCTGATGTGACTGGTCATTACTGAAGCCTGCACCGACTTCACCTGCTGACACATCTCTCTGACTAACAGTATAGTCAGTGCACTGTAGCCTTGCTTTAAAGAGCCATTTCCAAGTTAACAAACTGTTGTGTGAATCAAATATTCACACAACCAGCAGGAATGTAGATGCGCTTTCACAGCATGTTGATTTGTAATGTAATTGTAAAATATAACACTTAAGTTACTCTAATCAACCAATAAAACAACTGTACTGCATCTAGGATTGATCATGCACCAGGTTCAAAATTAACAATGAATGAATTAAATATTTTCATCCCGTCATGACGCTTGATCTTAGTGTTTCAGTTTTTAAGGATTCTCTCTGTCAGAAAACTACCTAAATTGAGTTAATATCTGTTGTCTGACAAAACAGACTGGAATAAGTGACAAGTCTTTTCCGTCTTTTTTTGCTGCTGCCTGTATGTTGACCTGCAGTACTAGGGCCATGACCTTACTGTTAACCAGTCACATGAAGATATAGGGCAGAGCAGAGAAACAGTCACACACAGATCTGTGTTGTCAGTGAGAGTGGTTTGAGGTTTAATCCGTGTGATCAGGGATTACTACAGTGCAGTTTGAGCTTGAACACAACACACACTGCATTTTCTCACAGACACAGAAACGATGATACTACATGTTGTAGTATTTGAAATCAGTCTGTCACTTTTTGAAGGTCTTGGTCTTGTCTGAGCCTCGACCAGCTTTTTCTCAGTCTTGGACATAGAGGGATTTTTTTTATTTGATGAGTGGTCAAGACAACAGCTGCAGGGATATCACTAAACTGCCTGTACATTATCTGATTTATTTGTTAATGTCATCACTGTGATTTGAAGAAAAATCTTTCAAACATTTATTTTATTTTATTTGACAGTCTCTTCTCCTCCTGCCTTATTTAATTTTTTTCCTTTGACCAACCTGTAAAGCATTTGTGTGTCCTGAAAAGTTTCATTTATTATTATTATTATTTTAGGTGTAAAATGTTTTTGACTTGATTCAGCTACACACTGAAAACACCTACGAGCTGCCAAAACCTCCCGTCAAGAGGTACATTGTATACAGCCCAAACACAGAGTCCAGAGAAGGGGGTAGAATTATTGTTTCCTGTCAGATCATTTGAATAAGCTGAAAGGTAATTGTGGAATTTTAGTGCAATGATGTAAAAAATATTGTGCACTGCAACTTAAATGGAGCAAACGTTAAGTTTTCTGGGAGTTTGTGCTAGATATGTGATGCAGTAATGTCTGGTTGTGACTCTGGAGACAGTGAGCAAACCTGTCCCAGATGATCTGAGCATAACAAACCAAATGATCATAAATGTATTTTGGCCCAAAACCATTCAGTGCATTTGTGTATGACTGTTTATGTTTGGTTGAAGAGGCTGCAATTCCACAGAGCAGAGAGTGCATAATATTTCAACAAACCTGAAACACTTACATAATGGATATCTAAATTTAAACGCCATGTGGGACCAAGAGGAAAGCTCTGAACACATATTGTAGGAACTGTCAGTGGTTACAGCATTGTGTGACGCCTCTCTACACACTGCTGTAAAGAGGCATCAGCTTTTGTACGTAGATTAAAACCATAGACTGTAGATAAATAGTGGACAAACCCTACGTGACGTCACCCATTGGTTTTGTCTTCTGTCATTTTGGAGCCTCGAGATACTCAACATGGCCATTACCATGTTGTTTTTGTGTAAACAACTGCCCATATTTGGATCAAGAGGTTGGAGTTGGAGAAGAGCAAGGGTTGAAACCAAAACTTACTGAAAACAATGACCATATCCACTAATTGTCACTAAGTGTCACGTTAAACACCATCAAGTAATTTCAGTTACTTAATAAATGTTAACACAGTTAACATACAGTTGTGTTTGATGACTAATGTCAAATCATGAAATGTATACATGTATACAAACACATTAATTATGGCTACCTGAGCTAATTAGCAGGCTAGCTGACAGACCATATAGTTCAATATGAACTAATGCTAACATCAGCTAATGCAGCTAA
Source organism: Coranthus polyacanthus (assembly GCA_037367275.1). Classification (NCBI taxonomy): domain Eukaryota; kingdom Metazoa; phylum Chordata; class Actinopteri; order Kurtiformes; family Apogonidae; genus Coranthus; species Coranthus polyacanthus. The sequence goes on from JAPQRN010000022.1 coordinate 1,164,527, forward strand.
GTTAATCTGGTTATTGTGATTAAGTACCGTAACCTTCATGACAGAATCCTCTGACGGTCTTGTTAGTGTAACTCCTTAAACACAACTACAGCAGAGCTGCCTGTCAGGGAGAAAAATAAGTTTTATTCAATAAACAAGAGCCTGAACGTCTGACTCGGCAGCTGAGCTAACGCTAGCTGTCAATCAAAGATAGAGACACAGGCAGACTCACCTGTCAATCACAGAGGCCACTCCCTTAATTATGCAGAACTTTAAGCTTAATATAATCTAAACAGGTGAGTTACCCCCCGTCCTCTGTCCTCTGTGACAACCCCGTAGGACGAAATGAACTACAGCCTGTACCAGTATGTTTATTTTAGCTGTAAAGTTGGACATTTTAACATGGTGGTCTATGGGGATTGATTCTTTTGGGTTGCACTTTTTTCTAGTTTATAAGAGATGGCATCGACAGCGTCACCTACGATGCTTCACTGTGGACAACAGTTAATATCCCCTTAACTAAAAAGTCCAGAATGAACAACCCAAACAATGACCTTTTTTTTTTTAAACCACAGTAGGTGCGGGTGGAACGGTATTCAGTTGGTTGCAGTCTGCAAAATACTAAACATGAGGCTTCAGAACGGGTGATGTCATGGTGGCTGCGTCCACTCCCGTATACAGACTGATATTAACCAGCAACAGGCTTGTCTCTCTGTTTGAAAGTTCCAAACTGGTTTCATTTCTGACCACACGTAGCATCATTAAAGTATGTGGTTGATTATTGTTAGCATTTTGTTAGAGCTGCAACCACACCCAACATTAATGTCCAATAAGGTCCTGCAATGGACATATACATCACTACAACAAGATTAGAAGTTAAACCAGATGAGGTATTAATACTTAGCTAGTGTATAGTTGAAATACTTCTCTAAGTATTTGTTTAAGTATGTGCTCTACTGGGATGTTCTGTGAGGAAAAGATACTAAAACTAAAATGCATATAATTGTTGTAATAAATTGCTGAAACCTCCCCAGATGTTAATGTTTAGATGTGATTTCCTTTGCTAACACCATTGTTTTTGTTTAAAAATTGCTATCATTTTATAATTTAATTTCATGGTATTTTGATTTTATGTCACATTTTAATTCCTAATTTTATGTTGCTTAATGTTTCCATTTTCCACTCTTCATAATGTGCCTTGAGTCTCCCAGCTGAACTATAATACAACCCTTTTTACTATGAAAATAATGGAAAACATATAACTAAAATTTATCTTGAATAAATCAATAAATTGTCTCCCAAATTACTCTTTCACTTCATACAGTTTGTTAACATGAATACTGTATTGAACACACTGGGGCTCCGTTTGACAGAGGCAGCCATGTGTGTCCACATTTTGCAGCAGTTTTTCAGGGCAACAGTGGAAGCTCTGACTCCTGAATGAAGTAAGAACACAGGAAGTGAAGTGCAGTGATACATTACTTTTATATAATAGCTGACCAAAATTGCAGGACCACACTGTTGTATGTGGTGTTGGTTTTTCAATTCAGCTGAGCAGAATGTGAAAGAAGACAGTACACTGAAGGATTTTCCACTTTGTTTAGCAGCTGTTGTAATTGCTAAAGCAGATTACAGTGATACTGTGATACACAAGTGTCCCGTCGCTCTTGTTGCCTCTGTGGTTTCCTCTACCTCTGAGGCTCTTGATGAAGGCAGACCATTACTCCATTAGGCTAACAGCAGTACACCATTAGTGGTCACAGTGAAGGCCACTGGATTTATTGTTCCACTCTGTTCTACACCTTAATATTTATGTTCCAATGCTTTGTTCAGCTGTTTGTTAAGTTTCACTGTGTCCTCGGTTTTACCCAGGGTAACTATGAGCTCTGCTGCTGCAGGTCACAACAACTCAAACAAAGACATCCACCACATCATTTATGTATTATTTTCTTTAATTCACAGATTCACACCATTAATAAGATTTTAGGGCAAATTGAAGCTTTCATTTGAAATTCCGGGTTTTGATTGACAGGTACAATTGAAAGCTCGATCACCTGCTGAGTCAGAATTTAAGAGCTTCTGTTTATTGAATAAAATGTGTTTTTTTCCTGACAAACAGCTCAACTGTAGTTGTGGTTATTAGCATACACTAACACGACCGTAAAATTACTTTGTTACACAAATGCTTGATGAAATTTAACATTTTACTGTGTCAGTAAGCTAGTGTGTAGCATTAGCTCACCCATGACCCTTGCCGATGGCTCTGACCCCTCACACTCCTGCAGCTCCACCCCTTTCTCCAATCACTTCCGGCTCCAAAAAGCCAACATAGTGACAGCCAAAATGCAAAACCACTGGCTTCAAAACAACATTTCAAAGTTTAGAGGCCGAGAGACTGGGTATGGATTGGCCCCTGACATCAGTAGAAATGAGACACGTGCTTGAGAAAACAGTATCAATCTACTGGTAAAATGATAAAATTCTATAAAATTCTAAATAACAAAGGTATAAGAAACAATGCATTTGCCATTCATCCCAAATTCTATCCAGTGTATACTTTTTTTAATCTGTGTAGTCACAACTTGAACTTGGTGAATCTTACTATCTCTAAAATGGAAATTTATTCTAATGGAATTATTTTTCTCACAATCCACTGTACTGCAGAAACACTGGTTTCAGAACCATGGACAGCTCATGAATACCACAGCAAATGTGTAAACAGATGGAGTCAGTTTAACAGTGCATGAGGAAAGACAGAGCAGAGCATTCTTTAAATTAAGGACCCAAAACCTCATTTCTTTTCAAATAACTGCAAACTTGACTTAACAGCTGAATCTGAGTTAGAATGTGTGTAAAGGCTACAGGCAATGCTGCTTTAAGACTATGTGACCCATAAAAGTACATTCAAGGAATGTCCCTTAACTTGTTTCAATCTTTCTTTTTAAATCGGAGGATAAGTCAACACAGACATGAGCCCTAATGCTGCTATAGCTCTGCATCTGGCAGTAACATAAATGAACTACTACTCTGTATGCTGAAAACAAATGAATAATGCTTTTCTACCTTAATCTACAGAAGTGACAAACGTACATTCTTTACTCCACTAGTAATACAGATACATGTACAACTGTCTAAAAACAGACATGTAAAAGTAGAACTGACTCCACTTCTTTACTGTAGTAACAGTCTAGAGCTCTGAAATATATTGAAAAATAAAAGTTGTCAGTCAGTCTTTGAAGGACATTTCTAGTGGCTGTTTGTGTGCAAAGAAACTGAACCTCACATCATATCAATATAATGTAAAGACTATTGAACCATTCTAACTTCAAATCAAATCAAAAACAATAGACTGAAAATAATGAACATTAACTTCACTCTAGTGTGCAAATCAGTTTTCACTGTCGGCAACAGAACTCCAGACATTATGACACCTTTCCTCTTACACTCTTGTTATGTTTTTATGATGTTTTCATCTTAAAACATAATTTTTATCGTGTCACATCTTTTACATCACTTTCACTGTGTTACGTCATGTATGATATTCACCAGTGGATTCACCAAGGGATTGTCTTTCCTATATGTTATTGTCCCATCCATTTAGTTTGATATTGTGAAGGCGCTCAATGATGCAAATTAAAAATAACCAATAATTCCCTTCAAATGTATTAAAACTAGTAACACGCCTGATTTTAAAATGTAAGGAGAAAGTACAGACATTTGTGTTAAAATGTAAGGAGTAAAAGTAAAAGGTCACTAGAAAAGTAAATACTCATGTAAAGTACAAATACCAGAAAACTGAGCTGAAGTACTGAAGTATTTGTACTTAGTTAGTTCACAGCTCTTTTACTCTATGATGTAATAATCAGATAGTCATCCGGAGCTTATGGGAGTGAATGTATAAAATGAGAACCTTAAAACAAGAAGTAATAAACAGACTTGGTTCCAGACAGTTCTTTGATATGACTCAGCAGTGATAAATGACTTGTGGGTGACACATGGACAGGGTAGAGAGGCATCACATAGTAGTGAGCAGGAAATTAACCCCCCCCCCCCATCAGTTCATCTCTGTCACATGACTTACCCTGTATTGACTGTCTCTGTCCTAATAAAGCACATAATGAATCTGATAGCAGAGTCAGCAGGGTATCTACCGCCTTCAGCAAGTCTCAATAGAAGCCTTCCTCACCTACTGGAGTTCATTTATGGAGTATGTGTAAACATGGTAATCAGTCAGTGATATTCCTCTGTCAGGTTGTGCTTTAAACATACATTGTGTTTACACAGATGTGTTTGTCAAGGAAAGTCAATATAACAAATAAAGATAACATATAATAAAGTCATTCTAGCATTATTGTTAGAATGAATCATATGCTTGGTGAACTTAGGCAACAAATGTTTGATAAGCCCTTTAGTGTCAAACAAGAAGAACAAAAGCAGCTGATTATAACTCTGCACGTATCACTGACATATTAACCTCTTAACATCCACTGTTAAAACCCTAACCCTAACATTAGGGTTCTATGAAAACAGTGGCTGTTAAATGGTTAATTACCAAACGCCTCTTTTTGCACACTCCTCAAAAAGGGTACTAAACAAAAGGGCTGAGTTAATGTTAGCATCCAGAAAATTGTGAGAGTCATCATTGAATAAGCAACCAGATGAAGATTCTGCTGTTTTTATGACTTTACTGATAGTCAGGCTAAAATGTAAAATTGGTCTTCAGATTGGTGTTATGAGGAGTCATATTCCCATCTCATACTCATCTCCCAGATGCTCCAACTATAAGCACATCCAGTATTTGGCTACAAGAAAATGAAAGTGTAGCGTCTTTGATGACTCAGGACCAGTCTCTAAAATGCTCAACCATCCTTTCAAACAAAGCATCTCCATGGCTGGTTCAGAGCAAAATTGTTTGTGGTTCAAACATAGATATAAAAAGAGAGATAGGAAATCTCTTTCACAAAGCAGAGTGAAAGCTGTTACAAATTTGCTGCCATCTTACTAGGAGACAACTGTATAAAGAAACGTCACAGCTGTCAGACTCTTCATAAACAGGATGATTATGAGACTATCAACAGTTTTGACAGAACTGAAATGAAGACTGATACAAACATCTGATCAACATTAGTTAATTATAAGATGTAATTTAGCCATCATATGTTTTCATTTGATGATTAAGATAATTTGTAAAAATTGATTTACAAAAATCAAAACCGGATCATTTAGATTACAGATACTTATGTAAAACAGACTCTTAAAAGTAGAAGTAAAAGTAGAAGTACTTCTTTACTCGTTTAAGTACTCAAGTACAAAGTACAAGCTCTGAAATGTACCCAAAGACTTTTGTCTTGAGTTTTGTCTTGTTACATTTTTACGTGACTAGATCTGTCAGGTGTGATAATCACTGCAAAGTCAGAAGTACAGTACAGATAAACAAAAATTTAAAAAACAAAAAAACAAAAATGTAAACTATACTCTGTGACACAACAGCAGTTGTATTTCCAAAATGATGATTACTGTTCTGCAGCTTGGTAATGATAGCTAACGTTACCATGCTTCTGTGTAACTATGGCTCACCTACCAGTGTAAACAGACCTATGCAGTGACGTGCCTCTATGGTGGATCTCTAGGTGGTGGAAAAGCAAACTTTTTCTTTAGAATGTCTGCAAGTTGAACCAAGTCTGAACTGCCACTAGCACCAGACCAAAACTAGCACCAGGTGAAAAATGGACCTGTCTTGATGGGTAAAAGAGCAATGCCATATGGACTTGAGGGTTTGTTTTTTTTATCAGATCTGAGAGATTTGGAGGTTTCTTCATTAACCTATGAGTAGCTAATTTATTGAGAAGAAGTTAGAGAAAGATTTCAGACCTTACATTTAGCATAAAGGATTTGGCTTTATATTTGCTGCTCAGTTGCTCAATTTGTTATGTGTTTGAGTGTTGATGCTATATTTAAACATGGAAGTAAAGGGTCTGTACTCCTAAAGCTCTCTTTAAACTAAATGTGAATTTTAACACCACTGCTAATAAATCAGTCCAAAGACAGAAGTGGCATCAAGCACATTGCAAGAACTTTGCAAGTGGATGTTTCATCTGAAATACTAGACATCTTGTCTCACCTCTGTCCTTCAACTGCCGCCTTCTTGTGTTTTTATCTGCATGTGTGAGATACATCATTAGTGCTATGATAGAGGAAAGAGGCTTGTCTGAAACAGATGTTGAGTCAGATTGGGATCTGATGGTTGACTGGTTTTATTCTTGGTTAGTCATTATACACAACCAAGTACACACACTAACATTAGAGTATGCTTTTAAACAGGGATTTTGTCATCTAATTTGCACAGGCAGGGTGTAGGGGATTCTGGGTCAGGCCTTTCTGCTTGTCACCTGGCTGCCCTTCCAAGCACTGATGATCCAGACCTTCATGTGAACAGCAGCAGGTGAGGTCCAGCTCTTACTGCTCAGCCATTAACCAGTAACAGACAAAGAGAGCACTCGTAGGTAAAGAAAAAGGAACATAGGGTAAAGCAGCTGTACACGCACAACTAATTAATTAAGACAAAGGGCATTTTGGCTTCCGTGAGTGTTAAGCAATTAAAATCTGATTTTAATTATTACTTTCCATTTGAGAAGCATGAGAAATGTAATTAAGTGCAAGAAAAATGAACAGTGAGTTGACATGTGCTAATTAGCAATGAGCCAATGAACACCAGACATTATGTCAGCATAGATACAAGTGGACGATCAGAAGACTTCAGTAGAAAACCATATGTTTTCTTAGTTATGAAATTGCTGTCATGTTACTTGCGCATGCTTGTGGGCTGAAGTTTGTGTCGGAGATTGCTTTGTGCTGGGAGTCCGTCAGTGGTTAATGTTAGCTAACTCCTTTTTTAAAGTGATGCTAAACACTAAAACATATTTTTTTTAGCTGTAAACTGAAATGTGTGACTTAACTGTGATGAAACACATCAATACTGGGGATAATACGCATAAAAACCAACAAATATATAAAAAATCTGCATTTTATAGTTGAAAACAGCTCAACACACCACCTCTAGTTTTAGACACATCTTGAGTCTTCCCACCCCGATGCTGATGTGGAGTCAGTTGTTTTGGATCACTCTCCATCATTACATTTGTATTAAAAAATGGATATTAATACCTCTAATCACAGGTGTTCAGTCCATCTGTCCTTTAGTGAGAGTCTGACAAACCTCCTTCACTTTCTGATGGGGAACTGAACTGCCTATTGGCTCTATTCAGAACCATCGGATTAGTTTGAAAACACATGGAATTGAAGGTCATTTAACAATGCTTGTTCGGTTGGTTTGTTTTGCAGTTTGGATTTTAACTAAAGTGTTAAAACATTACAGTCATGCAGTAACACAAGAGATGTTCACGATCAAAGCAGATGCAGAATTACTGTTATTGTCATGTGAGTCAGGTTGGTTTGAAGAGACTTCATCTTCATCCAGTCCTTTCCTTGTTGGAAAGGACTGGATGAAGATAAGTTAATGCAGAGAAAATATTCTACACATAATGCACATTTAAAAGTGATATTCTTTTTTACTGGTAAAGCAGAACAAAACCTCGAAATAACCCTTTCAGAGCCTCTTATGGTTCTGTATAGGGGTCATGTGATTTTCCATCCTGATGTCCCTGAACTCCTCCTGTCTCACATCCACACCTGGACATTCAGACCCTCATCACCTCCTCTCAGTCTCTCTCTGACTTTGTAGCACTTTTCAAAATCATGCAGTGGGTGGAGTTAGACTCAGAATGTGCCTAGAGTGACACTTTAAATAAACACTAATGCAGGCAACAGATAAAAATATCTGTGTCATGATATCATATTTCTATACTATATATTGATTCACTGGGTAATTCGATTCCTGGTAATGTGTTAGATGGCATGTAGCTGCACACATTCAACAACAATTCTGTTAAGGTTGTAAATCTAGTCCCAACCAAGATGGTGACAGTAAAAATATGATAATGTATTAAAAAAAAAAACCTTGTTCCCATCTCATGTTTATATTTATGGATGACACCTGATATGGGTCTTCTAGTCATGGATGTGTGAATTTGAAAATATAGCCCTTCCTTCTGAAGCTTCTCCTCTTGGTCCAAATCAAAAGACTAAATATAAAAATGAACCTGATGCTGTTTCACGCCACTGTGGAAAAGAGAAGACACTTTTCCAAGCTTCTGTGTGGAGTCATAGAGTAGAGCAGTAGAGTCACTTCTGATGCAATCTGTCAATTGCATTTTTAACCCTTACCTGTCTGAAGACACCTATGAGCAGCAAAAACCTCCCGTCACATTGCAGATATTCTACAGTCTGAAAACAGACTCCAGAGTCCAGAGGAGGTTGAATTGTTGTTTCATCTCAGACCACTTGAATTACAATATGCTTAAAGGGAATCATGGGATTTTCCCCAGTGATGCCAAGAAACTATCAAACACTGCAGCTTTAAGAGAAGTGGGTAGAGTGCTGCCATTAAGAACTGTTCCCAAAAAACATTAAAATATTTATTAAATTAAATAAATTAGTCATGAAGAGAGATAACATCTTTAGTGTCCTTTAGGTTTCCATGAAAAGAGTGGATGTTAAAGGGTCAAAGTGAAATAAAGTTCTGTGCTGTTGAGATAAAACTGGGAAAGAAATTGTCAAAAGCCGGAAGCTCAGACAGCTGTTCAATGTGGACTAACGCTCACTGACTCCAGGTGTTGACAGCTCTGGCTGCCTGATCCCATACAGGGTGGGTAAATACAACCTAATGTACAACCTCTCTATTTATCTCAAAATAATCACTCCCTTTGTTTCAAATTAAGAAATGTTTTTGTCTTATTGGCCAGTTATTAAGTAAGTAATAATTGCTGAAATGCGAAGAAAACCCCCACAATATGCCAGAAATCAAGGTAGGTCAACTGACACCCACACACTAATGTGCCTGGTTATAAATGTTGCAGGTGCAGCTTGTCCTGTCATGAATATTAGATGAAACTTTGGCTTCCTTCAGGCTAGGAGCTAGCTGCTGCTCTGACATTAGTCTCAGGCTGCACACACTGATGAAAAACAGCCCTGAATACAGTTTAGAGGATAGTTTTTGTGCATGTTCAGTCTTGTTCAGAAAATCTCTTTGCCTTCAGTTATCCGTGTCACAGTGGTATTGTTTGCAGTGGGGACCTGATGTTACTTTGCCAAGTGGCAGTCTGTGATTCCCCTCATGTTTCCACAGCAGCTGGGTGCTGTCTTTCTACTGTCTCCGTTATGCCCGAGGGCTTCTCTGAGTCTCTGCCCAGAACATCTTCGAAGAAAGCATCACCAGGGTTTCCTTCCTGCATGGTCGAACAACTTCAGCTTCATAATAGAAAGAAGCAGTCACTCAGGTCTTCACACTGAATCATATGAACTCAGCTAGAAATCTTATGTAGCTTGTATCCGAGTCGTGACAACAATTGGATCAAATCTTTGCCTAAAGTCTTGGGTTTTTAAGACACCATATGATGTTTACAATAAAAATCATTGCTTGTCAGATGTGTTTCGAAGCTGCAGTGCTGGATCACTTTGGTGTCATGGGGCAAAATTTCTATAATTACCTTTCAGCATATTGTATATCAAGTGGTCTGAGAGGAAACAAGAATTCTACACCTACCTACACCTAACCAGGCTGTAGAAAATCTACCCCGTGACGGGAGGTTTTGGCCGCTCATAGATGTTTTCAGACAGACAGGGGATTAAAGACATGATGGTCCAGATTCTGTCAGATGCGACTCTACTGCTCTACTCCATGGCTCAATACAGAAGCTTGCAAAGGTGGCTTCACATTTCTACACTTGTGTGAAATGGTGTCAGGTTCATCTGTCTTTATATTTACTCTTTTGATTTGGACCGAGAGGAGAAGCTGCAGAAGGAACGTGTACTTTCAAATTCTGTTTTTTCTCCCATATTCAGTTCCTGCAGCTTTAACTAAAAAGCTTGGAATGGACAAAATAAACAGTAGGTGCATTTCCATAAATGTATTTAATGCACATTTTGAAGTTTTGCATTAGAAAATGTTTATGGAAATGACAAAAATTGAAAGAAAGTTTATGTTGTTCACTTAAGGTGGTTTTTGCCTTTTTCAAATCTTTTTTTGAATAAATAATTGATCATCTTCCCAGATATTCTGATAAATTGTGAAAACATGTCTGGTACAACAGGTAGTGTGAACTGATGAGGAGACTGAATGATTCCTTGGTCTCACCACTAGATATCACTAAATATCACTATATTAGCTGCTGTAAACAGAAATCTAGGTAGAACAACAAAATAGCAAATTTCCGTATCACCAGACACTGCTGGACTTCTCTGTAATACAAGAAAAAAAATTATGTAGCAGGAAACAGTGAGAGCAGCCAACTCTACAGCAATTACACCAGAAAGGTTCAGTCCTAAGCCAGGGCCTCCAGCTCAGAGGCATCATGGGAGCTATATTGTACAGTCCTGTCTGTACTTCTGCAACTGTAAGACGCAGTGACTATATATTATTTAAGAACGACCTCATCTGTGTATAGCGTCACACCCACACTACACACTGCAGGGCAGCGAAGAATGAAACAAATCCTTTCAAGTGATTCATTTGTGAGATCCAACATACAGCATCTGCATTAGGATGCATGGTTTCTATACATCTAATCTCAAACCTACTTCCAGTACAACAGCTCCTGGTGGGTCTTCCACAGTGTGTCGAGCCCACTCCATCATATGCTAATCCTAGTCTAGTCCCACCAGGCTAGATTGAGTATAGCTTTCAACTGTGTGTGGTTTTACATAGAATGCTTATTTAATCTTCCTGTAGATTAAAGGGAGTAGATCATATAATTTATCATTAATTCACATCCTTTCTTTGCTGACATGAGGATGTGTCTGCAACCCAGCACTCAGAGTGATGAGCATGATAAACTGAAGTGTAAACATGATAGAAAAGAACATAGAACAACTTCATGGACCTGGTAAAATGTGCATCATAACTAGGGCCGTACCCGACTCAAAACAGTGGCAGTCAATCAGATTTGGCTGTTCAATATGAACTTTGACTATTCTTTCCTTCATTTATTTATCTTTTCATATCTGGCAATCAGAAAATTCATTGGCATGAATTTTAGTGATGATTTCAACCACATTAAATGCCACAGTGTTATGGGAATATTATTGAGCATCTGTAAATCAGTACCAGACAGCTGCATATGATTCATAGTCCTTTGCCTCTACTCAGCATCCAAAGCTGCTGTCATCAGTCTATTAATTTAAATGAGATCCATGTTGCTCCAGTATCACTATGTCCAGGAGGGATTCTGACTAAAAACACATTCACCTCCACAGTGGGATTTGTCCTCCATGAGCTGGCCTCAGGACACCTGCAGGGGGCACTAACACCAGAAAAGGGAGTCCACTAAGGGTTTGCCTCTGCTTAGTGAAAATTATTCAGAGTACACCTTCTTATGAGTTAACCACAGCACATGCTGTGACGTGTTTTTTTTTTTAAATGATTGATTCTCCTTATTGATAACTCCTGAGAAACATTCAGTACACCTCATAAGCCTCGTCTCGACTCTAACAAATCACTATAAACTGACTTAAATACATGTGCTAGTCTAGGAACATTAATGCTAATAGCAACCGATGATTCAATTTTTTTCTGTAAAATATGTTTCCTAAATAAATAAAATATTAGTGGAGCACACAAAATAGTTTCACTTCTTTCCAATATATTTACCATTTCTACAGACACTGTTTGTTGAGTCAATAACATAGAGGCCCATGAATACTGAGAAGGTGAACTTAACATGCTAACATTGTGTCATGTACTACCAAATATGGCTGAACTAACTGATAATGGTCAGTCCAAACTCTCCAGAGCCAGGAGCAGTCCTCTTCAAACAAAACAGGAGATGCGTATTATACTGCAACTTTAACAAGGAAGCTGCACTTCTTTCTTGACTGGCTGTATATTTTATTTTGACAACCTTTTCATCCCAAACTACTTACAGTATTGAACACGGAAGGAAACTGATGTGATAAACAGCATGAACAGCAGAGAGACAAAAACAGGTCCTCTCTGAGACAAAGCTACAGACTTAGCCCAGTCATTTAGACAAGATTAATAATGCATCAGGTTCCTATCTACAGCAGGAAGAGACCTCAGACACACACAGACACCGACGAGTGCACATACACACTTTAGGTACAGTGCAGTCTACTGTATCAAATTGGAGCAGAAGTAAGCCCCAATCTGGAACAGCAGCATCATCAAATCGGAGGCCAGCTGGTTTTAAAGGAAGATATTTCAGGTACGCTATACTGAATTGCAGTGACTATATGCATATTTTGTTTTTTCTGTGATAAGTACAGTGGAGAACAAAATAACGGTCAAAGCCTGTCCTGTTCCACAGTTCAGTAATCCACTCTGCAGTATTCGGTGTTGCAAAGCCTTTAGATCCATGACCTAAGACCCCATTTACATCTGCCATTAAAATACAATCTGTATCTGAATAAGTTATCCATATCAAGAAAAACACATGTTAAGGGTCCAAATGCTTCAGGAATTGAATTTGAGTGGACACCAACACACAATCTCAATCTCAAACAATAACGGTGTGTAATCCTGCTAACATTAATGGTAAAAAGGCTTTTGTTATAACAAGATTATGTCGCTGACGACATCATATCAAGATTTGCCACCATTTTAAATGTCTCATGTGCAGGTTTTTCTCTGGAGGACAGAGATCTGATCTCAATGAGCAGATTACATAAGAAATGACACGTGTAAATGCAAAACACAACGTCGAATCGCTTATTGTCTGGATGTGTGTCCAGATACAGATTATGTTTCAATACCAATGTGTAAGTGGGCTCTAATGGACACTGCATCATATTTCACTGACATATTGTTATATGAAAAAATGCACACCAACCAATCCAGGCTTCTACATTAAAAACATCCCAAGGGCTGTTTTCATTTTAAATGCAATAATCAAGCAATTATTAGGCTATTTGAAATGGTTTCTTTGGAACTCTTATGAATGAGGTGTGGTGATTCTGATGACGCCGTAGTCACAGTTGCAGGTAATTTGAGGACAGTGATGACAACCCATATGACTTTTTGAACCCAGGTAGGTGGGGTGGATGGTGATTTACAAAATCCAAGACTTTGACACCAGAGACTGGTGTTTGCAACTTGATTCCTTCAAGTTCTCAGATTTAAGTAATAAAAGCACTTTGGGTTAGAAAAGCATCTGATTTGGTTTAAATGTAACTACTGAAGCTTCAGTGCATGATTTTTGGTGTCACTCAGCAAGAATGCCATGAAGACCTTTCAGCATATTTTAATTCAAGTGGTCTGACAGGAAACATGACTTCTGTACCTCCTCTTGACTGTTTGACAAGGTTGTAGAGAATCATAAGTGTTTTCAGAGAGGTATAGGTAGGATATATTGAAACTTATGAGTCATAATTTTTCACATCTTTGTGGACTTTTTCTGTATCTTTCCCAAAACCTAACCACATACAAATGTACAATTGCAACATTTGGTGAATGGGTTGGTTTTCCCTTACACAGTGAGACTTCACTGTATAAGATCTAAAGTGGTGAGGTTGCAGATTTCATCCAACTGAATACAAGACTCACCCTCTCCTGCAGTGTTTACAAAAAACACAAAAGGGCCTTGTTAAAGGTGGTGTTTGCCTTGTCCGTTTTTGAGCTTTAGAGGTTCAAGTTCTTAGGTTCTTAGAGTTTGTTTTGTGATGGGAGGTGTTTGCTGATGTCATCTAACACTATTTCCAAGCTGTCTCAGTTGCCTACAGCCATAATAACAGTCGGTACACTGATTTCTCAAGGACTCAAGTCCAGGAAAGTTCTCATGCTCACATGCAAGTTCTTAAGTGCCTCTCTTCTTCTCCTCTACAACAGCAACAGAGTACTTCAGGGACCACCAAGACCCAGAATCACAAGACATCATATGGGGATCTGAAAGGGTTAGTGTGGGTTTTTGCATAGGTTTACCACCTAAAAAAAATGTGTTAACTGTTTCTGCCGCTTTACCTTGTCATCATACAGATCTTTCCCGCAGGGAACAGAAGTCTTTTCAAACCATCCAGACTCACCTACAAAAGTAATTCTCTGTCCACCTCGATCGTCCAGCCCACTGCATTATTGTGTCACTTTGGTGTTTTAACACATTAGTTCAAATTAAAAATTAACAAATTGAGGCTTTGGTAGGGTTTTTTTTCCTGTGGTTCAGAATAGAGCGATGTAACCACTTCAGTTTCCTGTCGGAAAATGAATTGATTTTAAGTCAGGAAATTGTAGGTTGAGCCCTTTTCGCCTATAAAATGCATGTTTTTATATTTCTTTTGCAGATTTATATGTGTATTATCACAATTAAGTCATATATTTCAAATTACAGCTCAAAAAACATGTTTAGTATCACTTTAAAGATGGAATTAGTTAACATTAACCAATGTTTGGCTCCCAATACAAAATAGACATGTAAACACATGACATGTTGAATCCTTAAGGGGATATTAACTCTGGTCCAGACTCAGACATAGTAGGTGCAGTAAGCTAGCTACTGTAGAAACAGGGCAGTGCAACATGGCGGACTCCGTGGAGGTGACCCACTCCCTCTGTAGACATAAACAGCTCATGCTACGGCAACAAAAACACAATTCTTATTTTAGGTGATCTAATACTGGTGAAACATAATCCTGAATGTTCCATTTCTGCAGTTACACACTGAACCTTTAAAGATCTGATCGGCTCAGTCATAGAAGGCCCAAAACGCAGGAGACTTATGAAGACTTATGAGCCTAAATACAAGGAGAGTTTCTCAGTGGCATGATGACAAGATAGAAACAACATGGGTGACTTTCTGTTGACAAGCTTCCTGTTACTGTTACTGAACTACATACATGGATAGTTAGCCATGAGCTCTATATAAAGCTCAAAAAAGAGTTTACCACATGTTCTCTTTTTATAAAGTCCATGTTACACTAAGTCACCTAAAGTATTTATTCCATTGTACAAACACTTACAAATGCAAGAAAAAAGAATGTAATGTGAGATGTGTGTGTATGTGTATGTGTGCATTGATTGCATAATGCTGTCGGCAAGCAATCCCTACTGAATAGAATCTTTCTTGCTTCCTGCCTGTTATTAATACATTCACGTTCTTATCGACTTTCCATCTTTTAATGGACTTTTTAAGGAATATTAAACTCACTTGGCTTAATATTTGTCAAAATAGTGAGTGTACTCTTCAGTACATCCTTCATTCCCAGTGGTCGGTTAATGGAGTCAAAGTTCTGAGGTCATACTAAATATAAAGTAGTAAATTATCAACCTGCCTGCAGCTAAACACATTATACACATAGTAGTAATGTTTTTTTGCCTGAGGATGACACTTAATAGATCAAAAGAACATTTTCACTATGATTTCAAAACATATCTATTTATGTTCCAGAACATACAAATAAATCTTTTCTTTTCAGCAGGAACAATAAAGATGTATTAAATGTAACAGTTTTTGAAGTCAAAATCTACTCAAATACAATACAACAGTTTCTTACCAGAAAAGAGCCAATCTGAAGTTTCCATCCAATCAAAGGTGTCCTGATTTCACACCAAATCTATCTTTAAAAAAATAATTTGAAGCGTTAAAATCCTCATGTGGAGTTTGAACACTGTTTCTGTAAAGAGCATCACTTTGACTCGGCAGCCAACACACAGTGACAGGACTTAGGGATTAGAACAGGAAAGGGTAGAATCTCCCTCCCTCTCCCTCTCTCTCTCTCTCTGCAGCACTCCTCCCTGTCACCACCCACCCGTCACATGCACAATGGTACGGCCCACCTCTGTACTGCAGTACACGTTAGAACAAGCCATTTGGCTGACTATTGGGGAGAGTGGGTCAGGGTGGGGGAGGAGGAAGAGGAAGAGGGAGGAGGGAGGAGGGAAGGGATTGAGAGAGGCAGATGGGTGGCTGGTGGGAGGGGAATGGATGGATGGATAGATAGATGGATGGATGGATGGATGAGGAGGAGGTGGAGTAAAGGAGTGGTGTCCTGGTGACAGATGTGTGGAGATGCGTGATCAGTCTTTTTCTCTGTATTGACTGGAAAAGTCTGGCGGCTTTACATGGCACAATGTTCACCCACTGTCTGCACAGAGCCCATTTTTTGGATGCCCTTTTTTACTTTGCTCACCTTTACTTTCTCAGTTCTTAATGCATTTTGTCACCATCAGAAAGTGATAAAAGAGGACGGAAAGGAAAACAGGGGAGGGGAAACAGTGCCCAAAAAGAGACTTCTACTTGCAATATGGAGCTCCAAATTTGAACACATGTTGCTATAAAAAGGAATCTTGGTTTTATTCTGTGTTCTGTGTCCATTCTTATCCGTTATAAAAGAATAAGTGTAAGGCCAAAATGTACGCATTCAACTTCATTTGAAAGGGAATATCTTCTAGTGTTGGTGTTCACATGTGGCTGAAACATAACCTAAACTACATCAGTTTAAACATGACTCAAATGTAACCCTAACCCTAAAATGGATCACTGGTGACCTGCTGGATGTTGAGAATCCAATTTATTCTGTGTACATGAACTCAAGACAAAACAATAGTTTTCTTTATCAAATCTATACACCATGTATGTGCACATACATAACAATAAATAACAAATCAGCACTTTAAAGCATGTCAATGTGCATTATTTTTTAAGAATAAAAATAATTATAAATAAAATAAAGCACAAGTAGGCACTGACTGGAGATTCACCCAATCATGTTTCAAAACTCACACGTGACTTCTCAGTATGTATCTGAGCAGGATGACTTGTCGTCTGCCGTAAGTCAATGTCAAGTTGAGTCAAGTTAAGTAAATCTAAAGTGCTAAAAATTGCGATTAAAGTTTGATGTAAGTCAAGTCATGGTTTGGTTTATTACAGAAAAAGTCTGCAAAAATGTGATTAAAAAATTTAATGTGTTTAATAATATTGAAACCCCTCCGAACCCTAACCAAATCACTTTAATTGCTTTAAGTGAAACACTTTAACATTACATTATCTGGTGGCAAAGTCCTGGATTTTGTATTTCTGCCATCTACTATAACCACCTCCACCTATTGAGGAAAAACTTGTAAAGTACATTGAGATTATGTAATAATGCTCTTCTCCACAGAGGTACCACACATTGTTAAAAAGAGCAAAACTTGATAATAATACAATGTAGCCAAATCTTCATAAAATAAACATAGGATATAAAAATGAATACACCTTTCACTATTGTTTTTCATCACAGCAACACATGACTTGGTTTATTTAACTGTACAAAGTTTAAATCTACATCATTAATCAGCACAGTGAAGAAGACCAAACTCATCATGACTACATTGAGAAAAAAAAAAACCCAAGACATAAAACATAAACATCACTCTATACAACCAACTCATCTATTTTCACTGCATTTTCTGCTAGAAGAAAATTAAACAGCAACTGCTGGTTATTACTGCCCCTGCCAGTATTCTGCTTATTCAAACTAAATTATTTCAGTATTCCTACAGGTGACAGACTTCTTTTCCATCCTGTGATTCATCCATCCATCCATTTTGTGGGGGTAGCAGCCTAAGCAGAAAAGCTCAAACGTCTCCCCAGGCACCTCTTCCACCTACTTTGGAGGGACCCCAGAGCATTCCCAGGAAGCCAGGAGATATAATCCCCCCAGCGTGTCCTGGATCTGCCCCAGGGTGTCCTCCTGGTTGGACATGCCCAAAACACCTCAACTGATTCCACATCCTATCTCTAAGGGAGAGCCCAGACACCCTGCGGAGGAAACTCATTTCCTGTATCCTCCTGTTTCCACGATCACGCTCTTTCTGTTCCTATCCACAGCTCATGACCATAGGTGAGGGTAGGAATGTAGACTGGTATCAGATCCCTCTTCATCACAACATGGTTCAGTTTAGTGAATTTGAGACATGACACCATCCGTTACCCAAACCTTTCCAGTGCAAGCCACAGAATGTTTATGGAAAAGTTATAAGTAAAGATTAAAAGGGGTTAATTATCTGTTTTTGATATTTTTTGAAAAGACTATGTATGTTATATATGTTATTTGAGTAACGCTAATACAAGATGATATTTTATCAATAAACAACTATAAACGTGCGCCATTTTTGGCATATTGAAGCTTCACTTCATTTACTGATATTCAACATTAGAAAATTTGTCAAAATATAATTATGCCTTTTTTAAGCATTTATCAAGTCAATATGTCAAATATGAGGATTGATTGCTTTTTTTCTATTTGATATTAAAAAAAATGCCATCGAAGATTGAATATCATCTGCAGATGTCAATTTTCAGTGTTTTCTCTCATTAGTGATTATTGAATAAATTGACACACCATTCGAAGGAAAATAATTATTATTATTTCAGTCCTGTAAATACAGAGTAAATCCTGACTGAATGGGAGCCTCAGTGTTGTCAAACTCTGTGCGATTTCTGAAGGTCAGCTCCTATTTAACACATAAAAGCTGTTATTCAGTGTTCAGCACTAAGCTTAAATGCCAAGTCTGTGTGTGTGTTTTATTTGACTGTTTCCCTCCCAGCCTGTATGTACTAATGAGCACAATAGGTGTTCCATATGGTCTGCCCTGAGTGCTGTATGCACACACACACACACACACACACACACACACACAAAATACACTCTTACTCAGATGTTGTCTGGTGTTACATTGCTGTACAGCTGCTGCATGATGGTATAATAAGAGAATAAAAAGAGAAATACTCAAAAGTAAAAGTATTTTCATGGTCATGCTTTGTGCCATTAGTAATATTTAAGGACTTCTTATAAGCTCACCAATAAGCTTATGGTTTTAAAGCGTTGCAGTAACTCAGTCATTCTAAGCTTTCTAAACTAAAGAGTCTGATTTGGTTTATGATTTTAATATAATGCCCCAGCTCCCTCAACCAGGTGCTATATATATATTTATTTCCAAAACATTCATATGGACATTTTTTAGGATTGACAGCTAAACCATCTATAACCTAGCTAATATTAAACACATAAACTATTGAGGTTCAAAACATAAACTATAACAGAAATGGGTGTAGCCACTGTGACATCCCCGATTGGTTTGTGGACTGCCTTTATGAAGCCTCGAGGTTGCACTTCGGCTTTCACCATCATGGTGTTTCTGAGACTGAAGTGACCATATCTGGACACGAAGATAGCAGAGGCAAAAAGAAAAAAAACACCACCAGAACACTTATTAGAGGGTTCAAGTAAAGTGGATGAGAATGGAATGACTCCTGAAAACAAATGATCAACCTAGTACTTATAGAGAGAAGTTTACTCACTCACTGGTTTCAGTTTCAAGCTTTGGTTGTCACCCTTTGGTTAAAGCAAGGTAGCTCATGTCATTCACTAACATTTTACAAATAAAAAAGATAAAAACAGTAGCAGATACTGGATGTAACAAACAGTAGTTGATAGACTCAGTAACAATATAAGCAGGCTACCATATCAGTTAGCTAACAGCTAGTGACTCAAGAAGGAATAAAGGAGAAAACATATTTTTTGTGAGTTAGTTTAGCTGTCAAATCAGCAGCTGAGTCATTCTATGAATAGAAGGAGATATTGTTATGTAATGCTGATACGTTCATACAAGGACACAGATGTGGTTACTTTGGATCAGCATGCTAATGAAGTTTGAAATACTGCAGGGGGGACACCACAAATCACTGTGTCAGTGAAATATTTGATCTGCTGAACTTGCCTGCTGTGTGGATGATATACTCTAAAGGTTTTTGTCCAGATTCCAATTACAAATTAATGGTAGAGCCCAGATAATAAAGATGTTTCACTCCATATTTGGTCAAACCCCACCCACACACACATTTATACATGGTTTGGGCCAGATGGCCCTAATCCCATCTGCTCCTCCCATCAGTGTGACTTGCTTTGGTGTGTCCTGCGGTCAGTAGTCTAGGTCATCAGGAGTAGAAAGTTGATGATGTCCACACATTCAAACACATGCACACACATGCAGTGGATAGGGGATATCCTTAATCCCAGTGGCATTCTGTGGCAGTGCAGTATAAAGCTGATGACAGAGGATTACATCAGATATAATCAGTCAGCCAGTCAACCAGGCAAGAAACATACTTCACTGTCAGAAACCTGACTTGAATATCATGGGGAGTCTACATTTATCTGCCCAACATATTGCTTGTAGAATCTGCAAGAGTTGTCATTCCAGTGGGTAAAGTTTAACTTTTAACTTTTTCCGTTTATTGAATAACTTTACAATGTTTGTTCTATGTTTTGCAACCGTACATCATTCCAGCCATGTCCACACATAAATAGCTATTATTTAAGGTTTAAGAGTATAATATTTAGTGACATCTAGCAATGAAGTTGCACATTACAGCCAACTGAATACCCCCTTTACTCACTTACAGTTGTGGCAAAAAACATGAAAGCCCCTCTGCTCTCTATCTGATCTGGGCTTTTTAGTAAAGGGGATATAAACAGTGATCAGTACTGGCTTCTACTTAAACATAGTGGGTGATGGTAATGCATCTTAATGCTGGATGTCACCCACTATAAAACAAAAAAAGGAGAGGAGGAAGTCCATTCGGAGACACTGTATAAACATTGCAGTGCAACACGGTGGACTCTGTGGAGGCAACCCACTCGTAGATATAAATGGCTCATTCTGAGGTAATGGAAACACAACAATTCTTTTATTATTATTAACAATTATTTTTGTGTGAAGAAGAAAAAAACATAAGAAAACATAATTTTTAATATTATATTCCATTCCTGCAGTTAGATCCTTCAACACCCACTAGATCTTATACACTGGACCATTAACACTGGGTTGTTCTTCCTGTTGTTCTCTAAAAATCCCATCCACCAAAGCACTGTTTTAAGAAAAATCACTTAAGTGAAACATTGCCAAGAGCATGCCAAACCAACAGGCAGTGGAGAAAACTCAGGAAAATGTCAAAAGGAAAATGTCTTGCCAGTCCAAGTACATTGACATCTTAGCTCTTGTTCTAGATGTGTTTTTGTAGCCAGAAGTGACCATATTTGGACAAAGGGGTGGAGGTTGAGGAGCTTGAGGGGTCAGAGTCATCTGCGAGGGGTCATGGGTGAGCTAATGCTAAACACTAGCTTTCTGACATGGTTAAACAATAAACTTCATCAAGCATTTGCATAACAAAGTGATTCTATGGTCTTGATAATGTAACTCAATAACCACAACTACAGTCGAGCTGTCTATCAGCAAAAAATGTTTTATTCAATAAACAGAAGCTCAGGACATCTGACTTGGCAGGCGGGAGAGCTGTCAAACAAACCTCTCAATCAAAGCCCAACTTGGCAGACATCAAAGCTTCTATTCAACCTAAAAGCTTATGATTGAATCAATAATTTAAAGATGGACCAGAACAGTTATTAGAGAGTTCAAATAAAAATGATTGAGACCAGAATTAGTATTTTTAGAGGGAAGTTCAATATAAGTCTATGGTACTCAGGGCTTTTTGGAGAGCATGGCTGTCAATAATATTACAGTTTAAGATACTTCCCTATTGGATTCACTATTGAGCCGCAGTCCTTGCCCCTTGGTACTCACTATACAAAAGAACTAGTTGCAGCACTGAAAAGAATGACAAGAAAAGTAATTTGTGGTACTCACGTAAAAGTGCTTTTCACTGCAATTCAGTTATTTTAAAAGTTGACCTACATGCTTGTGACAAATTCAGTATGGACCCACCCAGAATGGAAACCACTGGATACAGATGGATGATCTTGCGTGCCACCACAGGTTACTCTGAATTTAGCTAAAATGCATCTTTTCATCTATGGACCATGGACTTTAAATAGTTATATTATAGTATAAGATAAAGCTCTTCTGGACAGCTCTCTTGTACCAAAGAAATGGTTTATCTCAAGAAATTCTCTTGAAAACAAATTTAAATCATTTAATTTAGTCTATATGGACAGCATTTCCTTCTAAGACCACAACTGTAGGACCTCTTTATCATGGGTCATTATCTATTTTAAGTCAACTGACAACTCTTGTGCATCATCGCCTAACTACTCAACTGAAAATATCAGATCTTCACGCTGAAACTTTGCACTGGCAACAAGTCCATAGATTTGAATCTCATGTGGTCTCCCCAGCTAAATTGAAATGTTTGGAGGTTCACTCATTAGCACAGGAAGGCAAAAGAAAATAGATTCCTCATTTGAGCAAGCCTCTAGATGGGTGACTCTGCAAATTACAATCTGACATTGATCCAAAAGGATTGCATTTCTGAGATTGATCTCCCTGGTCTGGCACAACACATCACATTAAATTGGATTAGATTGGACTGGACTGCCAAATTGCAACGCCCACTGACTCCACTAAAGTAAATACTAATTAATAAAAAAGGATTTTGATAAATATATGACTCCTAATCTGCTGGCAGAATTTGCCCAGGTTTCCTCCATCTCATTAAAACACACTCATACTGTAGATGAGATTTCTTAAGGAATGTTGACACAGCTGGCATCCTTAGGACTAAAATAAAAACTACTTTTCTTTTCATTTTAGATGCCTTAAAAATTTGGTCCTCTGCACACCATGTAGATCCTT
The DNA here is from genome assembly GCA_037367275.1 of Coranthus polyacanthus. Classification (NCBI taxonomy): domain Eukaryota; kingdom Metazoa; phylum Chordata; class Actinopteri; order Kurtiformes; family Apogonidae; genus Coranthus; species Coranthus polyacanthus. Next base: position 1,187,202 of record JAPQRN010000022.1, read on the forward strand.
TGCCACTTTTAGTTTTTTGAGTGTACACATTGCATTTCATTATAGTCAGATTGATTGCGTTAGAGAGCAATTAGCAATGGAATTAAACACAATGCACTTTGTGACCTAATACTGTAAGTCACTTGTGTGTGCAGTATAAACACAGCTTCTTGTAATCGAGATACTTAAAGCTGCAGTGCTCAATAGTTTTTGGCTTAATTCTTTTCAGCAAAAAGTCCATAATTACCTTACAGCATAATGTAATTGTAATTCAAGTGGTCTGAGAGGAAACAAAAATTATAAAACAGATTGTTCTGGTTCTTGATTCTGATTGGCTGTGGTAAAACACTCTAAACATACACCTGTGACTGCATTACATCAGTATTACTGATTTGCGTAACAAAGTAATTTGATGGTCTTGTAACCTAACTAATGTCGAGCTGTGTGTCAGGAAAAAATATGTTTTATTCAATAAATAGAAGCTCCGAAAGACTGATTCAGCAGGTGAGTGAACTGTCAATCACACCTGTCAATCAAAGCCTGTCACAGCATACATCAAAGCTGTCTATTCACCCTAAAATCATATTAACTCAACTTTAATTTACAAAAGGACCACCAGTACACTAATTAGAGGGTTCAAATAAAGCAAATGAGACTAGAATGATTCCTGGATAAAAATGTACTGACTTAGTATTTCTAAAGAGAAGTTCAGTGGAAGTCTATGGGAGCCAGTCTTTTATGGAGCAGCATCAGCAGTATTACACTACAGATACTTCCATACTGGTTTCACATTCATGCAGCAGTTGTTACCCATTGGTTTAGCCCTAGTGATCATGTAGCTACTGTTAGAAGCTAATGAAATGTCAGTCAAACCGGTCCTCTCAATGTATTTTCTTGCAGCCCTGCAGCCTTGCATCCTTGCTTACTTGACATGATGACAACAAACATGTCACAGTAAAGTCCATGTGGGCTCAATCAGCAAATCCAGTGGATGGAAAGTGAACTATACTCTTACTTTGCTGAAAAGAGAATCCTCTGTTAATCATGTGTGTGTGAGTACATGCGTGTGTGCCAGTGAATGTGATGGATGGTGGATTTCAAAGAGCCTCCCCACATCTTCAAATCTCTCTGAGCTCAGTCATCACTAGTCACTCACACTAAACCCCTGCCAAACCCAGAGAACACGCAATATGTCCATGCTTGCATTCAGCGCATTAAGCTCCATGGGCCATTACAAACCACAAATAATAAAAATCAAATAAAGAATTCCCAGATTTCCCAACCTTTCTCTCATTCTTTTCCTCAGATCCTTCCTCACTTCCTGCTCCCTCCATCTTCTGAGTCCCACCCTCTCTTTGTTCAATTACACTCCCAGCCTGCCTTTCTTCCCTGCATTATAAATCAGGCCAAACCCAAATAGCTCTCTCTCTCTCTCTCTCTCTCTCTCTCTCCTACTTTTCTTTACTGCAGTCTGTCGTCTTGTCGGCTTGTTTAACTCATAATTTATGGATGCATTAGTGAACATTGTGACTCAGTGGAAAAGATAAAAATACACTTGGCATCTATTGTAGAAATGGAGTTTATACATTTCTCAAGATAATTTATGACCTTTATAAAGACCTGACAAAAGCCTCAGTTTCACTTGTGCTGTTGAGCTCTGAATTAGACACAAATGACATACACTACCACTATCTGTTTCTCAGAAGCTTCATCTGGTTTAGAGGTCAGCTGAGTTGTGTGGGCCAGTGTAATAACAATAGTTTGGAGCAAGAAAATCAGCGAATAATAATCAGCTGATATCACACCCTCCCAGAAGAAAAATTTGAGCTGTCAGAAATTAATATCTTTGAGTGGTTTACGAAAGTGGAAAACTGCTGAACTGAACATTTAAGGCTAAGTATGGTATACTTAAATAGAAAAATATGGATCTGAACATTGAACACAAAGTCAATAAATCAAGTTAAAAATCAATAAATGTGGAACATCAACATCAAACCAACTGAATGGGAGCGATTTTTATTTTTTTAGTTATTATTTCCCCAAAAGTCAATAATTCCAGTCGAAAAAGCCTGCTATTATCCATTGGCCACTGTTGATACTGATAGTTTGCAAAATGTCCTATTGGCAATGATTAATCAGTTACTGACGTGTTGACATTAAAGAAGCTGGGGTAAATAGTAAGTCACCTGTAATATTAACAAAACCAGATCAATTTAAATTAGATCAAATGGAACCACTGATTCCCAAAGGTTAAACAGGATATTTTCAGCAGTAAAAGTAGAATGGTCTGGTTGAGAAATGAATGAAAGCATAACTATAATACATAGAGAACATGGATAAAAGAAGATATTTCTTGTAATGATAAACCCTCAAAAATTACCTCCAATTAAAGAGTGTCCCTCAGCTCAGTTCAATCTAACATGTTTTGTTCAATATGTAAGATTTGCTCGTGCTGATGTGCTTACGTGAAGTTTGTGTTGGATTCTGGGAGTTCTGTTGTGCTGGGAGCTTATCATTTTGTTGTACACTGTTGCCACCGTAGAGGAGCAGAAGAGAAGAACTCCCAGGAGCGAACAGAAAAAAATGACCCGAGTCATCAATGGCTGTTATCATGGATGGAGGTGACCAAGACAGTCATTGTTAGGTTAGTAATGGATGTAAACGCATAAGCGACACAAATTGAACCTTTAATGTTTGGTTTAGTGTCGCGAGTGTCATCAAAGTCCGAGTGTCCTTCCTTAGACCACTTTTGGTAGATACTACATACTGCAGACAAGGACATCCAACAAGACCTGCAGTTTTGGAGATCATCACCATCTCAATATGGTCCTTGTCAAAGTTGTTTAGATCCTTACACTTGCCTATTTCACCTGCATTCAACACACCAAATTCGTGTGATCAGCAATATTGCGGCTGTATGATCCAGACTAGTGGTTCGGTTTGGGGTGAAAAAGATAAAGCCAGTTTCAAGTTTTTGTCAAAATACCATTATGTCTATCACCTCTTCAATCAACAGCTCAGGTCGTATGTTATTGTATGAAATACTATATCAAACTGGCACAGTTATAGACCATGATGATGAAGAACCAGCTCTTAATATTCACATAACAATAGTGGATGGAAACACACAGAAATTCACATTTTCTTTTCTTGATTTTTTCAAATTTGTGATACTTTTGGATGGAAACCCAATTTGACAAGTTGAATCACTGGTAACGCCATGAGATGTTATACGCGCCAGTTCACACCACTGAAACCTTTACCTGCAACTGTCTAAAATGGTTTCGTCTTTGGTCTGAACTAGGCTTTACAGCTCACTCAAAACATGAGACTGTGTTCTCGTCGTGTTCCAAGCAATGGCCTGTTCTACCACTGGCTCTTTAAACAGTCTTAAAAGGATTCCACTTTTTTTTCTTCGCTCCAAATGGAAACTTTCTAATCCATCTGTGAATCTGTGTGATGTGGATCATGCAGAAACAAAAAATGAATAATGAACCTTCACCTCCAACTCAATACTACGGCCATGCTCTGATCATTATTTACTACACATGCCAAAGTAGTACAGTCTGTTAAAGTGCAGGATGCCACTTTATCATTAAAATATTATATGGAACTTTTCAAAACTAGCAAAGGCAACTTCCACAAATCAGTTGGTCCTATGAAAATGGTAACAACACACCTATAGCTTTTCACATTGCTGGTTATAATACAGTGTCAGTAGAAAGTGATTGCCATGTTATGGAGTAAACCCAGCCCAGCTGTTTAGTATTCCGCTTCAGTACACAAGGAGGCATATTATGTAAGAGCTGGGCAGATCTGTTATCAGGGAATTATGTGTGAGTTATACATAATATTCCTGATATGAACCATACTTTATAACTGTAATGAATTATATCCTTTTCTTTATCATGTAAATAAATAATCAAACTTCATTAAATCTGCCTACATGCACCCTTAGTTTATACACTGTATGGTCCATGTGTGTAAGTGCTTCATTATTCATCCATAGCTCCATCAGCTCTAACATTTGCACTGACAATCTCAGACTGTAAAATATGCTTCACCCATAAAGTAGGATCAATCTATTTATGAAATATTTATCAGAAATTAAAATGCATAGTTGTGTGATCATGATTGTTACTGTACAGTGATGAGTGGTGGGACGATTATGAGGAATGAAACAAAATAATAGAGAGCTATTTACTTGCCTTATCTCCTTTTGGATCCGAGGAAGGCAGGCAGGATTTCCCTCTGCTCCCTCTCTTTCCCTTTTTCTGGATGCTGGAGATCCCAAAGCAGTGATGCAGAGAGAGAGAGAGAGAGAGAGAGAGAGAGAGGGAGGAGGGGTGTTAAGTTTCTTGATGCAGTCTAGACAAGGTCTGAATACTTATCAGCTGTGTGTTTGCTTATAAATGTTTATGGGAGCAGTAGTACCCCAGAAAATAGTGCAGACTCCCTCTCACATGCTGCACCTACATCCATCACATGACCAATAACCCCCAACTATTAGTTCAGTCAAATGTGATGAATAAGCACAAAACATTGCACTTGTAAAGTAAAACCGTTAAATATCGCTTTAACAAATAAATGAATGAATGTAACACTGAACTCATTTGTAAATATCCTAAAATCAGCCATGCCTTTTTCCATCGTACTGACATGAAAAGTTGGACTCCTTTCATTACTATTCACATGACACTAAGGTTGAATATATTAGTTTACATCTGGTCAGGCTTTTCACACAGGTCGATTTCAACAGCCCACCATTTTTTATTCATATGGCAGTGAGAAGTGGTGTCACGATATTGAAATTTGATTGTCATACAAATAATTGCAATTAAGTATTTATTGTCTATTTTGTATTTATTGTCTATTTTTAACTTTATGGCACCGCTGTAGTCTAAGTCTAATACTAATTACACACATACACCTGAAGAAGAAGAGACATTTATTGACAGAATTTTTAAACATATAAAATGACTTCTATTTCTGTTTTTTTTTTTAATAATAAAAATTGAACATGGCATGGCAAATTTACAAAGCCCATTACTGAAAACTGCTGCGGCGCTAGTTTAACATTGAACTCATAGTAGAAGAAGAATGAGTTGCAATGAGATGATGTCATTAAAAGATACCAGTCAAACGATGGTAACTGATGTGATAATGTTTTAAACCATTTAAAAACAGGTGAATGGAGAAAATTATCACAATTATGTAAAATCATGTTGACAATTTATAATAATTGTGATGTGGTGATTATGTAATAATTATGACAGGCCTAGGCCTGAGAACTTAATACAGGGGAATAATTGCAATTGCAATTTGCATCTGGCTCAGAAAAATCACCAGTAGCAGGTTGGTGAATATGATTAAGAAATGGTTTACAAAACAGATAAACAGACAGCCAGGCACACAACCCAAAGAGGAGGTGGGACCGCCGGAACCAGGGGGCTCTCTTTAAACGGCTTGACCTTCAAGACGTGG
>JAPQRN010000022.1:1207263-1221241 GCA_037367275.1 Coranthus polyacanthus
GTTTTTAACAACTACTTAAAACTCTCATCTGACTGCGTGGGGTGGGCGTTCCAAAGGCTTGGTGACAATCAAAAGGCCTTGGTCAGTAGATTAGTGGTCTGTTCATAACCAGGGGACATGCTGTAGTAAATGTGAAATGTAACATGAAGTGACTTAAGGTTCAGTGTGTAAAACTTAGTGACATCTAATGGTGAAGATGCAGATCGATTGCATTGATTAATTGTTGCAGCTCTGCGTGCTACTAACTGTCTTTCTAATCGAAATTTCTGTAAAGCCGAAATCCCCGTACAGCTCCTCTTATTATGTATGTGTATGTTTATTTTGTCAAATGCCGTTGTTATAAAGTGAAGGTTTTTATTACTGGGCAGCAGCTTGAAACAGAAAAATCTGTCAATTTATCATCTATTCAGCTGTGTTGAACATGATACTTACTGTTCACCAGGTTATTGTTTTTCCTTTGTCAGCCTCGGTGTACACAACATTTGAAATTGTTACATAGATTGTTGTTGAAATGTGTCTGAACTGACAAAACAAAACAAAACAAAAAAATCTTGATCCTGATACCCAGATATTTAAAGGACTGAAATGCTGAGTTTCTGTTCCCCTGTGCCCAGGTGGTGTGTTACCCAGACCTGCAGCGTCTGTCCCTCTCCATGCTGCCAGAAATCAGCGATGCCAGCCTGGCGTCTGTAGCCTCACACTGCCGCAGCCTCACCAGCCTGGCGCTCAGTCACTGCCCGCAGATCAGCGACCGAGGCGTGGCCCAGGCTGCACCGTACCTCCGCAGGCTGCAGCACCTCTCCCTCTCCTGTTGTAATAACATCACTGACAGGTGAGTGCCACGCAACCACAAACGTGACCAGCTGTCCAATCCAAATGGCCGCAGATTTCTGCAAGATGACTTTCTAAGCTCTTGACTTTTGAATTCCTTAGATCCTTGTTTCTCTTGGTGCAGCACTGTAAGCGACTCCGAACCCTCGACGTCTCAAGGTGCAAAAACATCTCAGTCACAACCGTGGACCTCGTTCAGTCACAGCTGCCCTTTTTGGAAAACATCCATTACAAATGTATAGGTGGGGCTGATCCTACTCTCACACTTTGACTTACTGAATGTACAGAATCATGACTGGACCTATATTTTAAACCTGTTGACCAAAGCCTGCTCTGTGAATTGAGCTTCTGCACTTTTTAACAATTTGCACAATAACTGAATACAGTGTCACCCATCTATAAATATAATATAATATATATATAAGCGTAAGCATCTGCAGAAACATATTTATTCAGTTTCAATTGGACACGGCAGATGAATGAGGTCATTAACTGCTTTTGAGTTTTCCTTCGTCATCTAAAGGGAGCATTGTTTAAATATAACGTGTAAATGTTTATTTTATTTGTTTGGTTTATGTGGTGCATCACCACTTGCAGCACAGATTCAAAGAAGGCATTTCAGAGCCTGGCAACACATGTTCAGAAGAAAACTATTTTCAGAAACACACAGCTGCCAGAGTGGGGAGGAAATGCCTTATAACGTACATTTCTTTGCAGGAGGAAGGCGCGGACCGAATGAGAGATTACGTTTGTTGTAGTAACGTTGGTGCTTTTATCCATCTAATAAATACGGCTGAAGGTCAGGCAGAAACAAGAGAATGTTTCATGAGGTAGAATTTTGTCAACTCATAATTAATATTGTATATAATATAATTGTTCCAAACCAAAGTGACTTTAATAGACAGATATGCTGTGAGCTAAGTCATTATGGGTGTCACATACTGACAGTTTTACACTGATGGCATAGATGAAAATGAAAGGTGGTGATTTTATAGTATTTCTGGAAATAGGGTAATATTTAAAGAATGATAGCATCATGCTTGCCTTTAATATGCTGCGTTTTATTAAGTTATTTAGGAGCTGATTGCATCAAACTGCAGTGTTATCGGGAAGAGTATTACGCATGTAGATACATTAAAAATTTGAACAAAATCGAAACAAAGGATGATATGCTTTTTCAGAGAAAACCTGGGCCATTGTTATGATTACAGTACAGTGTCAAACTAAACACTCATCAGGATCATCAGGCATTACAGTGAAATATTGTCTCATTACATAATACTCTATGTAATAACTGTATCCTGTTGTACGCTGTATGATAGAGGGACAAACCTGAATGGAGAATCATGTATAAAATATGTTGATTTTATAAATAAACCTAAGTTTGGCTCTGTTCGCTATGGACAAAACACACATGCTTCCTTTTTTTTTTTTTTTTAAGCATAAATCAAACTGTTTATTTGTGAAGTTTCCCAATGTGCAGGATTCAGAGTGAGCACAAAGGACTGGATGTCAGGGATACAGTGTAGAGTAAAGTCACGAATAGCAAAAAAAACAACAACACTGATCTAGATCTGGGTCAGTTCTCGAGGAGCTGCTTTGAATACATGGACTAAGTGAGAGCGTAGCACACTGCGACGTTTTTAAAGGTTCACTGTGTCGTTTTTAGTGACATCTAGTGGTAAAGATGCAAATTGCAAACAACTGAATACCCCCCACTCTGCCTCTCCTATGGCGGCCCGTTTAGTCCCCCCATTAGAGCCAGTGTTTGTTTTGTCCGTTGTGTGCTTTTTAATTAAGGGGATGTTAACTCTGGTTCACACTCCAACACAGTAGGTGACGGTAACAAACCTTAGTGCTGGATGCAACACGCCACAACACGGGGGAAAAAAAAAGGAGACCAAGTCCGTTCTGAGCTGCTGTAGAAACATGGTGGACTCTCAACCGCTCAACCTTCTCCCTCTATAGATATAAACAGCTCAGTCTAAGGTAACGAAAACACGATTCTTATTTTCGTATGATTATAAACTAATCAAAACATTTTGGAATATTATATTTCTGCAATTGAAAACCTCTTAATTCCCCTAAATTGTACACAGTGGACCTTTAAGTACCTCTTACGAAATAACTTAAGTTGACTTAAGATTTGATCCAGTTTTTGTTTTCTTCTTCTTTCAGGTAAACCTAAAGATTACTGATCTCATACAGATAAACAGGCTGACTGCAGGCACAACATACTAGTTCCAAGTTTATTTGATTGTAGTAAAGGTACCATTAAAGTCAGTCAGTTCGGTACCTACTGCAGATCTTCATCACTATCAAATAACGAGTCACACAGACCTTTTGGAGCATCTCTGCTCCGACTGTATTATTATTATTATTTAGCCACTGGGATTCGTACAAAAAAAACAAAAAAAAACCCCAGCATCTACGAGTATATATTCTGGCAGAATATTTGATAAATATGCTGCGTTTCTCTTTCATGAGACTAGTGTGTACCACATATTGACTGACTTGTTCTAGTCAAGGAAAAAAAAAAAGAAAAGAATTGAACAAAAATGAGCACAACCAGCCTTCGGAGACACCAGCATGGCACACAGGAATAACCTACATAGATTTAGATATATCTGAAATACATATAAAGGTGATTACAAAAAAAAAAAGTTAAAGTACCATTACTTGAGTGGTCGTGGTGTATTTTACAAGTTTTAAAAATAAAAACTTTTAAGTCTGTTGTGCTTGGAGCTGTGTTGAAAATTCCAGACAGATGGACATGTGCACAGTGAGAAGGGCTGATGAGTGAAAGAAGCAGAGCTGGGCTGAAGCTTTCACAGACGAGGAGAGACGTCAGTAGCTGTTCGGTTGAAGTTCACACCAAACGCCACTGTTGTGTTTGAGTGTTTGAGACAGCGTCACTTTCCACAGCTTTTATCCTGTTTGTTGTTTCACTTGGAAGTAGATGAGGCCACGTAAGGAAAAATATTGTTGTGGTTATAAATCTGTGCTGTAGAAAAAAGTGCAGGGATGCACAGGTCAGATTTCATCACACACACACACACACACACATACACTATATATATATACACACACACACACACACACACACATACTCCAGCATACACACACACACACACACTACTGCTCAGTCTGGCTGAAGTCGTAGCAGAAATTGTAGTTGCTGGGTGGTTTGGGGACGACCGGAGCGCTGTCAGGAATAGGAACGTTCTCCAGGTCCAGGAGGCGGAGCTTAATCTCCATCGACAGGAGGATCTCCAGCTCGCTGCGCATGGATTCGCTGCTCATCTCCCGACCCAGGAGCACGCTCAGGCCATCTGTCCACAGGCAAAACTGACAGAGAAACAGTGGGAGGAAGTAAATATATCGTTCACGTGTGCTCATGGTACACACAGGAAAGTGGAACCAGCAAAGAGGAAAACCATTCTTAGTTAATCATTATCTTGGTGAAGTTTGAAAACAGTTTTATACATTTGCGTTCAGAGTCTACAAAGACGCATCTGGGCAGATCGGTTAACCTTTGGTTCAAAATGCACTTCATATTTCAAACATTTCATACTTCACCTAAAAGTGATGTCTTAGCTATACCTGAAGCACTGTAAAATACAGATATTGTATGTGTTTCCTGTATTTCAAAATAATAGAAGTCGGCCGCTCTTACAGAAAGCTAAATTTAAATGTAGTTGCATTCTTGGGTCACTTTCTTTTACTGATAGGCCATGACTTACATTTACAGCACTACACTACGTTTTCATTTTGCCCGTAAATGCACGTCAACGCAAGCATGACTGCGTGTGTATAGGTGGTGACAAGGCTGCAAAGAGTCTGTCTTAGTCTACTGATGTGGGGAATGTGTTTTGAAAAAGTGGACTAAGTAATGAGGCGCGTGTGAAATGACTGTAAGAAAGGCGTAAACTGAGACTCACGTCAGTTCTCGAGGGGGCGATGAAGTTCAGGCTGTACTCCTCTACGTCGTATGTGATGCTAAATGCCAGGTCCAACACTTCCTGCAGAAAGACAAAAGGGACATGTCCACATAAATACGTTTGTTTTGAGAGTTAATGAGACGTGAACATGACCGTCACCTGATGAGATAAGTAATTCTGCTGACCTTGGTCTGTTTGCCTTTGTTCTCCTTCATGTGAGGGCAGTCTTTTCCTGTCAGCAGCCCTTTGATATCTGCTACTGGAACTGAAGGAGGACAAGGAACGTGAGTAATAAAGAGTGATAAAACATGACACTTCAAGTTAATAAAAATCAGCTCCAACTTACTCTTCTCCTGCAGTGTTTCGATCGGCGGGTTCTCCATGTCCTCCTCCACGTCGCCGTAGTGAAGCATTTTGTGATTGGGTGACAAGCGGCAGTACCACAGTTTATCTGCCAGAAGAGTCGCTTACACAGGTTAGCTAGTGGAAGCAAAGTTGAGTGTTTTTTTTGTTTTGTTTGTGTGTTTGCATCTCACCCTGTCTGCGTCGGCTGCTGATCTTCCTGAACATGGTTCCCTGACAGAGCCTGTTCAGTCTCTGCTGGCGGATCAACTCGAGCAGCTCGGGCTTCAGGCGCTCTTTGAGTTCACTGTAAAGAAACATGTCAATATTAGCTTCCACTGACAGACAGTTTCATAGTGGAAATATGCCCGTTCCATCTGTAGATATAAACGACTTATTCTAAGCCAATGAAAACACAATGATTCTTATTTTCAGGTTACACTAATTATGAATATTTGATTTCATTTCTGCAATTAGATCCTCTTAAATCCCCCAAAATCTTACACGCTGAACCTTTAAGTGCTCCAGAAACAAACTAAATATCTTATTGACTGAAGAATCATTATGAGTGATCTGATATATGCCCAACTAAAGCGACCAGGAGGTGCATGTAGGTACTCACAGTACAGGCGGAGCGAGAGTCTCTTCCTGATGCAGGCGCTCTGTCTGCCGCAGTTTGAGGATCTCGCTGTAGTTGAGAGCGTTGACCTTGTTCTTGAAGAGCTCCAGGGACGTTGGCTTACTGGACAGAGTCCTGGTGATCTGCTCCCTCACCACCTGCATCACCTAGAGGTGGAGAGACGGAGACGCACAGCTTCCATACAGCGTCATGTAGTATGGCTGATTTCTGTCTTTACAGGGAGGGATGAACAATAAAACCAGGTGGAGTGAAGGGATGTTTACTTTGGGATTGTATTGAATTCACGATTACTCTTTGTCCCATGAAGTTCTCCAACACGAACACCACCCCAGTTTTGGAGTTGGCTTTGATCTGAAGTGGCTCTCCAGAAACAAAAATACTGTATGAGCTTTAGAGTTAAGTAACTAGTACAATCGGCAGCATAAAGGGCCATGTATAAAGGTCAGTGGAAAAACACACCAACAATGAGTTTAAAGCTCATCTTTTTACAGGGAGCTCACTGTATTACTTATCTCAGGTGGAAACGTCGACATTTCCGTTAATGTCTTTACTCAATATGTAAGGGATAACGTACCAAGTCATTATCCCACCTATTACAAGGCTACATACTAATGAAATTACTGAAAATACCAAAAAAACTGATTTCTAAGTGATTTTATTGATTGAAACTATCTATGATCAGAACTGTGCTACTAACAATGGTCCGTTCATTCCTTCAGAAATAACAGAGTGTAGAGTGCATTGACCAATCACAAGTGAGGATTCAGAAAAGCCATGTAATAAAATAACGTTAATTTCAAGTTTCAAGTAGAAATTTCATGTAATATAATTCAACTGTTTTTGTTTATCTAGCAAAGCCAGATGTACACGAAGTCAGTGGAAATACATCTACGTCTTAATGTTTATTGAACACACAAAACACAAAAAAGCACAGTGTTCGGTATTCATACACAGCTTATTGGATGTCTAATGAGGAAGTGGACTGTCTTTTCTTCTCCTCAGTTTCATTCATTTCTCCTTATAAGCCACTCCCCCTGGCTCTGATCCATTCATATCATTTCCCGCCTACATCTTTATTCATTTAAAGTTCAAGAGCCTGGTCCCTCCTGGTTCACATAGTTCTTTTAAGTAAGTCTCCCCGCCCCCCTTCCCCCAGCTAATGACCAGTACACTCTTTATCTACAACGTTGTTCCAACCTCGTACAGAATCAATGACGGCTGAGCTTCCTTTACTGACCTATTATGTGGTATTAACCCCAGATAAATAATACAATTTAAATTAAATGTGACTAAAATGTAAACATTTCAATCGACGCTGTGGCATGACTCAGCTTTGGTGATTTCATGTGTGTTTTCTGCATGATTAATTTAAGTGACGCTAATTTAGAGGGACAGCGGGTGACCCTGACTACCCTGAAAAAAAAAAAAAAAATGCACATATGTGTGTACAATCTATAGCTTCCTTCAGCATTCAGGAAATAGTAGAAAATCCATATAAAAATCCATAGTGTTACGAGATCAAGCCCACTTCAGCACTATCTGTCCTACTCCTGCATCTGACACACACTGCTGACCTAGATCATTCCTGTTCACACCCAGTTTGACATATTGTGAACAATCAGTGCCTAAAGTGTAATTTGACCCAGTCAATACAGATCTCTGTAGTTAGAAATCATCTTTCCACACAGTTGTGTGCTTTTAACAGCTGCATGCTACAACAAATGATCTACTAACCAGTGATTCACTTACAAAAAAACAGTAGAACTCTCAAATATGTGGTGATGTGTTAATACAAAGAAAGAAATGCCCCATAAAATAAAACCTGAGATGTCAAAAGTATGGCTTGGTGCCATCACATGAAGCTTTTAAATATGACCAAACTGTTTCAGACCACAGAGGATGACCGAGTCCACTCATCAGGCAGCAGTCGAAGTACAGACAATAAAATCCACACTGTCATTCTATATTGTGTGAACATGCAGCAACACAAAACAAGCGACTAGTGTTTCACACTGTTGACTCCCCGTCCAAACCCCCTGAGCCAAAATAACCTCTCTGTCCAGCAACTTTCACATTACACAATGCTCAGACAGACACTTCATATGGCTGCGTCGTTTTCATCATGAATCCTTTCGGAGCACGGGTAAAAAAAAAAAAAATCAGTGCTTACACCTGAAATATTACAGGAATCACCGATATTAAATGTCCTAAACTAAAAAAAACTAATCAAACTGGCTAAGGTAGTTGAATCACAATCCGAAGAACAACCTTACCTCCATGTTTCCTCCTTCGGGTCCCAACTATTTTGAGAAATATTTTAATCCCAACTTCAAAGTCCCCCTGTCCTTAAAGATGTCCGAAAAATGCCGGGGAGTGAAAGTGAGGGAGAGACACAGAGATCACCTACATGACAGGAGCGGTGCAGGCCTGTGGGTGTTTTGTAAACAGACACCCTGATAGTCTCACACACATGCACACCCCCCTCCGTCCAGCCCCTCTGTCATTCAGCTCGACGAGCCAATGGGAGCCGTGAATGGCAGCTGTCTCTGTTCCCTGAAACCCTGCAGCACATGTATGCATGCTGTATGTGTGTGTCTCTGTGGTAACAGTCAAACACACACAGAGGGTGTAGAGCGCTCTGCAAACAGACCGGCCGAAAGCAGCATTCAGCACAGTCAGAGAATGGTTTGATAGAGGGAGGCTCTGTCTTTGAGCATTTATTACTTTTCATTTTGTAATGAATCTACAGTAAATTTGCGATATCACAAATGCTACCACCAGCTCTTTCATTTATTTTTTTCCCAGTTTCTTTCCCGCTCCAGTCCGAACCTCGCTCCTCTCCCTCGTATTGTTTCCAGAGGTTTTATGTTCCCCTCTGTTGTTTTGTAATTACTGCTGATGCTCTAGGCACTTTGTTTTTCTCGTTTCCTTCTCCCTCCGTTTCTGCCGCCCACCACGCTTCTCTTTGTCCACCTAATGCCCCTTTGTCCTTGCCCCAGAGCACCCTGGGTAGGGGGCCGTGGGCAAAAACAAAAGGCTGGTCTGCTGTCCTGGCGCTCAGGACACTGGCCTGCTCCTAAAAAAGGTCAAAGGGTCACTGAGTTTTATAACTACCAGGAGAGCGCTTTGTCGATGACGGACGGTTGTGTGTGGTGTTGAAATGTGGCTCAGGACAAAAGCTCTCGTCTTTTAAGAAGGCTGGATTCTCAATATTTCTCCCAGACAAGACCCTGCTGCTAAAAGCCTGGCTCAGCCTATTACCTCTGTACAAGTACTATATTGAGGTTGGAAGGTCACTGTCTGTTCACAGATGCAGGCTCAACTCCGCCTGTGGGGGCAGGTCGGGAACGGTTAGCATAAGAATGAACCTATACAAAATCACCAAGATGCAATTTACACAAATGAAAAACGTGTTTAAATGACTCTCATTTAACCTGACCTCTCTGTGTCTTACGGTCCTTTCTACTAGTCTGGAGCAGCTTGCCCTTTTGTTCAACATTTGTTTATCTAAATAAGATTTTCATAGTTCGTCATAATGCAACCTGTGTTTAACTGATTATGTTCTTCATTTTAACACCTACAAAAGGTTGTCAAACAAATATAAGATAAAAAAAATAATGGGATCTGCTTTCCATTATGTTGTACATGTCCTTTTTTACGTCATAGTCTTTTATGTCATGTCATGCTTATCTGATGCAAGACAAATTTCCTTAATGAACAGACAAAGTGTCATCAACCTATAACTTTACCCCCCAAAAACAAAGCTGCAAGCTGAGTTTTAAGCCATCCTTTCTTGTTAAAGTTCTCGTGTTGCAGCAGCTCTTTCTACTACTGACAATGAAGGAATCTCTATTAGCAGTGAATGCTATGCTGTGCTAAGCAACTGTACCTTGTCAAAGTCCTCCTGCGTGGCTCTCATCTCCTTCCACGTCTTGTTGAGCAGCTGAATGCAGACACAGAAAAGCTCCTCCATCAGCCGATCCTGACTGAAGAAGATGGGGTGGTAGTCAGATCCAGTCTCTGAGGCTGTTAACGGACAAAGATGAAGACGATGAGATGAGAAAACGAAGGAAAAAAGCCACAATAGTGTGAAAAGACTTTGTGGCTGTTTAATAAAGACACAGGGGGTTGACATACGGGGCTCTCCGATCCGAAGGATTTCACACAGGATGAGTGTGAGCTGGATGCTGCTCCTGGCAAATGGACATTCATGTTTGTCTTCTCGACTGCTGTTCTCCAGCACAAACTGAGAGAGGGAAACCAATAAATGGAAGCTTAGCTGGTCATATGGTGAAGTGCTAACATAAAGCAAAAACAGGAGGCATGCAATTAAAACTTACTGCCCATCAGGAAAACTGTTTTAAAGCAACCAGTGGGTTCGCACAATCAGCTCAGTAAATTGTGTCTTTACAGTGTACATTACTGACAACCATTCCATGATTAATATGAGTGATTTAAACCAGTATTACTTCAGATGATTGTTTTACAAAATCATGAATAGTGTGTGTTTTGCAAGGCAAAGCACAGACTTTTCATGTGGGTGTATGACCTAAAATGTATATTTTGAAGTTTAAGAGAACTCTGTAAAATGTTACGAAAGCTAAAATATGACTGTATATTTCGGGAGATGATGCCACTAATGGAAAGTGTCAGTGGATTGTAGCGGTTTGGCTTAAACATGCAAAACCTCGGTATGATCCTTTAACAGCTGTTGTATTGTACTGCACAGACAAAGCACTGAAAAAATATAAATCATGCTCACCCTGCTATACGCATCAGGATAGCGTGTTGCGAAATAGAACATGGTGTCCAAAGCGAATAGACCAGGAGGTGTTCGCACCAAGTCCTGACCAGGGTTACTATTGTTCTGAAAGGAAATGATCAAAGATAAGTTTATTCTCCAAGATGAAGATAAAACTAGGACTGTTACTTAAAATTATGATAGAAGAGATGATACAGCAGCCACTTACAGAGAAGCCCAATTTCTTGAACTCTTTGGCGCAGAGCGAGCGGCGTCTCTCGTGACTCAGACTGTTCTCGCTTTCTGTCTCAAACGCCGCCTGTCGCAAACCGTGCAGGATGTCTCTCTGCTCCTGAAGTGAAAAGTAGATGCAAATGACTGAGTGCACGTCTTCAGTATGCAAACATTTCAGACTGTTTGGACATAACAGAAAAAGGGGATCATTTCAGAAATCACTTAAAATGATGTGTGTGCGTATGACAACAAGTCAGAGAACATGTGACGTGTGTTTTTACTCTGACCTCCGCTTTTTCTTGCCATAGCTCACCTGGCTGTAGCAGTCCAGAGGCGTCCTCATGCGAGGCTCCAGGTGGTTCAATGTTACAGACTGGAGGACATAGAGGTAGTGGGCCATCTCATCCTGGACTGAACCAGAACTATGGATGATGTTCTGCAACGAATATGTAATTTTAATAGGCCAGAATGCACAGTGGTGTGGTCTGTCAACATTTTAACATGTTAAATGGACATTTTAATGAGATAATAATTCACCTTATAGATATACTGACGGAGATTCTTCTTATTTAGAAATTCAAACATCTCCTGAAAAAGAGAAGAAAAGTTAAGCACGTTAAAGGTGTCACTGAGGTGCAATGACATGTTTCTAACAAGGGGTGGCGATACAGCGTCAGTGACAGATTAGTGGGTGGGACTTGGGCCAAGTGGTGCATGAATCTCTAACCCAACCTCAATTTGTTCACTTCTACTTTGCTCTTGGTTTGGTGAGACTGATAAGAAGGGTGGGTTTGTTGATCTACTGTAAAAGTGAGGAAGTGTGTGTGTGTGTCTGTGTGTGAGTAACAAAGAGAGTGCGAGAAAAAGGGATGAATGAGGGAACTGTTTCCGTACAATAAGAGAGGAGCGGGAACAGAACAGGAGGAGATAAAGCCACGACTGTGTGCAGAAATGCTGAGATGCCCAAACAGAGATACATGAGTCAATTCCAGCCGTCTGTGAGAAGCGGAGCCTGCAGGATTCTGCCTTAGAATATGTACGACAATGACCTGCCTGGTGCACATCACCAAGTCTACAGTATGTGCAAATCATCACAATAAATAATCACTATAAAGACTGGGGTAAGCCTCAGATGACACTGTATGAAAGTAACAGACATCCGGTCTGCTCAGCAGACAAAATCCCTATATGTCTGTACCTGTGTGTGTCAGCTTTGAGCAGAAAACGGAGCATTTTTTGAACGAAGAGAGTAAGCAGCACCTGTCTGTCTGAATCCCCAGCTGTCTGTAGTAGGGCCATAAGCAGGGCCATGGCTTTGGTCTGTATCTGCTGGTTCGTCCTGAAAGAAGTCAGAGAGGAGAGAGGAGGGAGTGAGGGGAAAAAAACCAACAAGGATTAACGTTTAAACCAGATTCAATTGGAATTTAACATTAAATTATGATGAAATTATGATAAATTTGTCAGTTTAGTTTTTACTTTAAACCTAGATTAAATTTAATTCTGTTGCACTTAAACTTTAACTCTAATTTAAAATGTCATTGGTGATCCATTATTCATTTTAAACTTACACTTGAGGAGGTTTAACTTTTAAAATGGCAGCCTTTTTCAGACAGATTCAGCAAGATAATCGAGTTCCTCGAAGAAAGTTAAGGCATCCAGCTGGTGAATCATTCTCAGGATACCAGTTCAGCAGGGAAACTGAACATTAAGATTGGATCAACTGTCAAGCATGGCATTGAAATCATTTTCAGCTCCAACTCCTGCTGGCCCTGAGATTTTATGACACCGGATGTTTCCAGAGGGTGAATGGAGACTTGTTTGACAGTTTCTAACTTCTATTATTTAGACATATTACTCCATGGCCATCATACATAATGTAACATTTTGCTAAGGATGGTTTTACTCCTCTTTTATACTTACTAGGTCCTAACAGCAAACAATTGTATTATTTATCCACATATTTTCATTTGGATACGCAAGTACCTCTGTATTGTTTAAACTCTATTTAATTTCAGTTTAAATACACCTGAACTTATTAAACTGACATTAGTTTTTAAATTGTGCAGAACTAGGAGTACTTAGGGAGGAAAATGTTCAAATCTAACATCTACAGTATATATGTTTTCCAACTGTAAAACCTGGGTGTGATAAATGTTTGTCAGCTGGTGACCTCAAAGTATTTTACATATAAAACTTCCTGTTGCACAGACAATGCGGCCACTTATCATCCTCCACCCAATTGCTCCTCTGATGTGCTTCTCTGTTGCAGTTTATTTTCTCTTATATTTTACTTAGTTGTAGATAAATGTGACTAAAAGGGATAGAGAATGTTTTTTATAGTTATTGTTTATGTCTTAAATTCAGTGTCATTGCAAATTTAAAGAGATTCATATTTTAAAATTGGGGTTGCCCACATTCACCAACTTTATACCAGGCTTCTAAATGTGTGCTTTACCATGTGGTTACTTACACCTGGAGGTGAGCGATTAGCCGCTCCATCGTGACTTCATGTTTAACCTGCAGAAAGAGGCTGTGGCTGCTCAGCACCATGCTCTCCAGGATGTCCAAGGAAACCTGCTGGATCGATGCGTCGGAAGACTTGCCGTTGACAAAGCTGGCAATCTGAAAGGAGAGAAGGAGAAAAGAAGGAAGGAACAAAGAGAGCAAATAAAGCAAGGAGTGTAAAGAAAGAGAGTGCAGCTATTGTCACTGAAAGCAAAGGTGGGCAAAAACAAAAGCAGAAAGAGCAAAAAGCAGCTCTGGCACCTTCTTGATGAAGACAGATGAAAGGTTCTCCCAGGAAACAATCCCATGATCCATGAGTTCCATGAAGCCTGTCAGTGTGTGGGTCATGATCATGGCACTCCTGAACAATGGATAGAACAGAAAGAAAGAAAGAATATACATTAGGAACCTCGTGTATGCACACAAATCTAGACACAGCAGTTAGAAAAAGTGTGATACTCCAAGGAATATTTCCATCATCTCACAGAGGACTCCGGTTTCTTCGATCATGGAAACTGCTCAGCATTATCCCCTACTATCAAAATTATCATGACATGTGGTACTCTTGTATCTGCAGAATAAAGTCTCATATTTGTGCTCATTAAAATATGCGCTCCTTGTTTTTTCTACACGTGGAGCTTAGAAGGATATGCTGCTACATGTGCAGGGGCCACATCACCTCCAGCATGACTGATATTTATCTCATCAGCAATCCTTCACATCCAAGGAAAATATGCATGCAGA
>JAPQRN010000022.1:1234962-1260945 GCA_037367275.1 Coranthus polyacanthus
GGGGGACTTGGGGGGGTGGGGGGTGGAGATGAAGGTAGATAAGCATGTTTGGACAACTGTTTCTTTCTCTGAGAGCAATCTTAGAGGTCAGAGGTTGAGAATGGGGACGTCAAAGAGGTCACACAAGCCTTCTGTCTCATCCAGGTTGTATATGTAGTCGTGATCGCTGGGTGGAGGGGACAGACGGAGGAGAGGCGAGAACACTGCGGGTGAGACAGACAGAGGAGGAGGAGATGAGAAAGAAGTGCAAAGGTCCAAGAAATAAAATCTATTTTCTGCTATGTACATAATTAATTATTTCATTGTTTAACTCCATAATTCACTTGTTTATTTGTGTCCATTAACAGACGTACCTTCTGATGACATCAAGTCCTCCAACAAGTCTCCACTCATGATCTCTGTGAGAAGGAGAAAAAGAAGTTTTTAAAATGTAGTCTACAGTACATTAAACACAAGTGGCGTGGGGAAATATGTACGTTGTGAGTAAATTAGTTTACCTTTTGTTGGATCAAACATTTCAGAGAGCTCTTTGGGAAAGTCCAGCACTAGAGAAAAAACAGACAGAACTTTGAGCTAATACTACGTTGATTTTTGAGAGAGAGGTTCAAAAGGTATTTCACGTCCATACTGCCAAAGAAGTACCTATATTATATATGTTATCTTCCAGAGTTCCTAATTTGAGCATTTTCATGCACACCGTGCAGCAGGCTTATAATTTCTAATGTCAAATTTCCCCCTGGGGATGAATTAAGTGTATCTGTATCTCAATTTGTTATTGCACTAAATGCACTGCTCTCAAGCCAGATCACATTGAAATTACACTTACCTATATAAGTAATGTAAATAGAAACAATTGTAAATTATTCTTTTTTTTTTGTGAAACTCACATTGAGACGGATCGGACTTAATAGGTTCAAATACTGCAGAGGCAGAGGATGACAAAGATCCATCCAACGAGGCGGACGACTGAAGTTGCTGAGTAACTGCAGTGGGTGTCTCTGTTGCTGGGGAGAGTGTTGTGGTATTTGTCACTTCTAAAATACAACAGAAATTACTCTACTGTATTACATTGCACAAAGTATTGATATCTAAAATGCAACAAAAACAAGACTGTGACTGCGATTTTAGTGCGCTCATCAGACTGTTGCTCCTCCCTACCTGTCACTGAGGCTGGCTGGTTGGCTGCAGTAGCTGACGTTGTAGCAGGACCAGGTTTTGTGGAAGGGGCTGTAACTGCTTTGGGGACCTTTGGGGGAGAAAGAGTAGGTGGAAAGTTGAATCATGAAAAATACATAATGTGTATATGCAATAAAGTCATCAGGCATCGCATGCTTAATCTTTTTTCCGTGTCTGCTTTAACTTCATCATCACCATTACATTATGTAAAAACAAAGCTTGAATAAATAAGTCAAACAGTAACAAATGTAACTGAAATGCACAGACAGACACTCACAAGTAACACTGGTTTGGGGCCCGTGTCTTTTTGACAACCTCTTTTGACAAGGTTTTGTGTTAAAGAAGAATGGCGTAAGCGTTGTCTCTTGGTACCAGCTCAACTCGACTCTACACACTTTTTTGTTTTTTTCATTGGGCAAAAGTTGTGGGTAATTGTTGTTCCAAACTATTGATGGGAGAGAATCATCACTATCACTGCATCATCATTGTGTGACACAGGACTGAACAAAGCAACCATTTTAAAAAGCCAAGCTACTACACTCTGCTCCATTGGCTCCCAATTTTTTTCAGCTTGAGACCCAAAAGATAAATGATCTCTTTGGGACCTAAATTTACAAAATGATATCATTTTCGTCTTTTACATTGTTTTCCTCCAGTTGCATCTTCTACATCATTTTCGTCTTTTATGTTGTTTTCATCTTGTTACGTGTTTTACGACTGAGGCCTCTCTTCTTCAACATTTATAAATGCTTCCAGAGAACACTCTTCTTATATCTTAATTAGGAAAATAAATTCATATTTCAGGTTACTCTTTTACCCTGACAGTTGATGACCCAATAAAAACAGCTCTGCGACCCATTTTGGGTCCCAACCCTAACTTTGGGAAAGACTCACTGTATGCTATATACATTTATTTATTTATACTGTCATGACTTATGCCATATACGTCATAGCAGTTTCATATGGTGCTGCTACCATATGATGAGCAGCTACACTTAAGGGGTACTACATCTGTAGTAGATAACTAAGTAACATGGTGCCAAAAGTGAGTAATAGGGTTGGGCGATATGACGGTACATACCTCGTAACTGTTAGAAATGTGTCTACCTATAGAGAGATGGTAATACCGTTTCTACTATGGGATCTAGTGTGATTACACTATGCCTCATAATGTAACATGCTCTGGTTTTGTTTTGGTTTAATATGCATCAAAACTGGATTTACATGATCACCACACATTTGCACACTGTATTTTATTTTGACAATGGTATTGTTCTCATTTAGAAGAATGTTAGTTTTACTGTTTTCAGCCAATTGTTTTTAACTCAAGTGTTGTTTCATGTGATGCAGTCGTTTGTGTTTATGTGGAAGTTCCAAATAAAGAGGAAAATAATCAAATGTGATAAGTATGGTATGGTTATATTAAACCATTTCATAGTTGAATTTCCAGAACAAATAACCTATTCCTATTGTGTTATACACCATTAATGCAAATTTAAAGAGAAGATTTCGGCTGTATTGCCCAACACTAAATAGAGCTGGACAATAAGTTGAATTGATATTAAATGAGTTTATGAACAATGTGACAATTGCAAAATCAGGATTATTGCCCCCCTGTTGTCACTCAAATGCCAGTACCTGGTGACTGCAACAGTTCAGCAGCACCAAGATCAAAAAGTGGCTGATGGTCAATTGCTCCTGAGTGTAGTGACATATGCTGACTCTACAGTAGTCAGTCGCTGCCCTTGGATGGTGCCGCTGAGAAAACCGAGGCATATGCCAAGTCTCATGACAAACCAAAAATACTGTGGTGAAAGGTGTCAGCCCAGTGACCCACTACACTCACACAGGTCTGGATATGTGGGACTACTCACAAGGTTATAGCTTCGCTAATCCAACATAAAGGTAAATAAGTAAGGGATAATGAACAACGACCTGGTTATTATAACAAAATATACCCAGACAGGGTGATGCAGTACCCCAATGTGAAACGGCGGATGAGAGAACAGAAACGACATGGCAAAATGTGTCAACAGTTTAGCGAATGTCTCTAACTTGTGGATCCAGAAACTGGGTTTTTTGAGAAAGGCAGACAATACACTACACTACAACAGGTACTATAGCAAAGCATCTGTGTAAAACCAGTCACCACACTGTCAGACGACTGCAGCAGAGTTCAGAGAACAGCTCGGGATTCAGGTATGAAATCCTTTTAAGTTTTAAATTCATTGGCATGACTTTACAATGGCAGAAAAAACATGTTACTTGAACTCTTGCAGGTTAAAGTCGACTAACTGAATACTTTTAATGCCAACAGGCTGACTTACAATACATGCTACCAACAACAACAACAACCCTTAAATGCAACTCTCTATTTTAACAAATAATGCACTGACATCCTTGCAAGTGCTGTTTTTTTTGTTATTGTTGTTTGTGGATATTGGGCCTACGCAGCCTATAGTTTTATAGTAAATAGTGAATATAGTTTTATAGTCCCTGTGTTATGGATAGTGAATCATCTATGACAGAGAAAAGAAAAAAGAAAAATAGATACAATTTTTAAAAATCGAGATTAAATTTTTTGGACATATCACCCAGCCCTACCAGAGAGTACAGTTGAGTGGTATGCCACACAAAGAAGTCACAGTAAACACATAAATATATGAATCGTTGTAGTTGCATGATGAATACTACAATGTGTGCGTACCTGGGAGGCTGCAGAGGGCAGCTGGGAGGTAGGTGTTGGTGCTGGGAGGTTCTGAAGGACGTCATCTGGAGGAGGGACGGGCAAAACAACTGGAGAGGCACTGGACGAGTCCTTATTGACCAGCAAAACCTCAATGGGACCAGATGAACTCTTCAGACGAATCTGGTATTTCCTCTGTCCATTGAGGACCTGGATACACACACCAATACCCAGTGTTAGCAGAGAGAGAAAAGGTGTATCTGAGGTATACACTCAGTACGCAGAAACCCAACACACAACTTACAGTTTCTGGTATGGGCACCTCTAGTTGTGTACCAATGGGAGCCCGGATTGCTAGGAGTGTGTCACCTGCAGAAAGAGCACAGGCAGGTGATGACGCAATTGGTTTGAGGCATTTAAAATAAATGTGACAGAGAAAAGAGTTCATATCTGCAACAATTACCTTTGAAAGCTCCACAGAGGTCTTCATGTTTTACATATGCCATAGTATGAATGCGTTAAGGGACAATTTGACTTAACTATGCTTACCAATAAAAATAAGACGACATCTCAAAAACGGCATGCAGCTTACACGGAACAGAAAGGATGTGGGGTCATGAGGAAAGTTCTTTCATCTAAAGGGTGGTTGTTTAACCAAGAGCATAGAGTTTAGCTAAATTCTAAGATTTATAAAGTGAACTGTGTAGCCAACAGAACTGGCAGAGTCTGTGGGGATATGTGCCCAGGATTATCCCCTACAAGATGCCAGATGGTGTTGAGATGTGTCTCACTGTTGTGTCATGTCATTGTGCCTTCTTGTTAGTCATGTACATAGTTCATACAGAATTTTCACAAAGCAAATTTGCTGCAAAATGAGATTGACATTCTTCAGTTGTAGTCTGTGGCTTTGGAGGAACTGTGAGGCTATGTTAACTCTGAAAAAATTACCCTGGTGATGCCATGAGGTTTATCTTAATTGCTCTTAAAGATGACAAAGAAATCTTTCGAGTTTTACTTTAGGAAGCTCATCTCTAGTCATTTAGAACACAAAACAGACTAAACTGATGACTTGAACAAGCTGTTACGAACTACAATGTGAAGGATATGGGCTGTTGTTAGAGTCGTCTGTGACATTCTTGATGCTTTGTTGGACCCAGACCCTCTGCTGGTCCAGCTCATGTTCCCTGAGAGCTAAATCATCAAGCTCGGCCTTCAGATCAATCAGCTTATCGGCTATCTCCCGTGTGTTACAACCTGGACCTACACCCCTGAAAAACAAAGAGATAGTTAAATAATGAAAGCAGGCAAAGACAGTTTCACGCATTCTAAAGAACAAAGACTGTATTCATTTTTGTGCTGTATTTTGCATTTGTGAAGTCCTGTTTTACATACAGCTCATGAGACAGATATGTAGTAAGAGCAATGTGTAATTTTCAAATGAATCTGTCCAGCAGTTTTTCTGTGGCTGTAGTTTGCAGCATGATGAATGTAGTGATGCAGAAATGTTGCTAGTTTTAAACGTTTGTGGCCATATGTGCATAGATCTTTGGATTTATGAGGTGTACTTGAATGCAGCATTATGTCTGTCGCGGTCGGTGCCCACACATTTTGCCCATCAAAGCAATGGAGACTTCAGAATTTATGAGGTGTGGTAAATGAACCATGTCTGTGTGTGTCAAACTCTGACACAGACAGCAGCAGGAACTGAAGCAGTGAGTCTGGAAATGAGACCAAAGCCCAATCTGCCCAATCTCCACCCTAAACCCTTATCACTAAACCCTCACAGACTCTGCTGACGTCAGCTGGTCAGTGGCTGAGTGTGAGAGGCTGTAAGGGCTCGAAATTGTATAAAAGGAATGGGACAGTACTTTCCTACATGTTATGTGACGTTACCTTGACGACGCAAACACAAGAGCGATGAAGACGAGATTAACTTTATTAATCCTATCAGGAAAATTCAACTGACATAGGCTACAGCTCAAAATAAAGTCCAGTAAATTAAGTAATTAATTCCCTATTTAGGTACAAAAATAGTCCCAGTAGTAAATGTTTGTGGGTTTGGGACAGTTAATCAAATAATCAATTTACAAATTTTTGTAAAAACAGCATCATAAAGTAAATATGAGTTGGTGTGTGATCAGATCCTTTCATTCCCCTGTTTCTATGAACCATCATAAATCCTTGTTAATGTAGTGTTTCTTTGTAAATTTTGGCGACCAGCGCATCCCCTGTTTATCTTTTGTTTTAATACTTCGGGACTTCCCCAGGTAACCTGAGTTTAACGTCATAACACAATGAATTCAAGTTAATCAAGTTTATTCATTGTCATTCCATCTATATCTATAAGTACATATGCAGTGGGACAAAATAGTGTTTCTCTAGACCGAAGTGCAACAGAATAAAAGAATAAAATGAATACAAATTTAAATAATAAAATAATGATAATAAATTGTGGGTAATTCTCTCAGGCAAAGTCTGCAGAAGGTGCTGACCTTCAGTGAAGTGGCCAAAAAGGACTCAAAATGTCTGCAATCTAGCTCTCAATCATTTCACAGTTTTACATTGGGAAAGCCCCAACCCTTAACAACTTACTGGGAATGCGCCTCAAAGTCTGTGAGTCTGTCAGGGTGGACATTGGGATTGGACCCAAAAGACAGTACAGACTTTAGAGTCTTTTTTACTAAATGACTGCTTGGCTACAAGCATGTACCCACCAGTGTATCGAACAGCCTTCTGAGATTTACTCACCATATGAAAAATGTACTCGCATGCGGTGCTTTGTAAGTGTCACATTTTTTTTCTTCTGTGAAATAGGCTATTCGATCTATTCATATTGAGTAAAAATATCCAAAGCTCAACATTGTTATCAACAGAAATTTTATGGTGATCCTGTTTTGAGAATGTTTTATCGCCCAATCCTATTGTACCATATTTACACAATTGAGTAATAAAAATGAACTGGACTCACTTCCATTGGATGCTGTTCTTGGACTTCTTCTCTATCAGTCCAATCCCCTCCAGCACATTGGTGATATCATATATACGCCGCTTCTGTCGCACAGCCAAGGTGTCTGCCGCCTAAATAATAGGACAAACACAAAATGAAAACAGCAATTTCAATTTTCTATGTATTAACACTGAAACATGAACATGGCATCTCCTTAAAGGCTCATAGCTCAAAGCGAAGACACAGTGACAATGTTGTAACTGTGCCAAAAGGTCCAGTGCATTGTAACATGAACATCATGAAGTTTTACCGTCCATCACAGGCTACACATGTCCTTTTGTCCATATAGTGTTTAACAAACTAATGATAACCATATGGCTGTTGCTGATAAGTCTCAGCTTTGTCGCCAGGCCCTGTGTGCGGTGTGGCCACTGACTAGGCACAAGATCTCAATGAGTAAACTGACTTCACATTACAAATACCATTATTCATTGATACAAAACAAAGATTAAGGGGTATACGATAGTTAAGTGTTGCTGTGGGAGCCACAGGTGTCAGAGGCAAAGGGCTCAGACCACCATCAATACACATACACCACACTACATTATACATTCATTACAGATCAATTCTACTAAGGAGAGTTTCAGGATCAGTTAGAGTAAAACTTCAATATGATCTGAAACACATGCCGTGATAAATTTCACAACTCTGACATCAATCATCTGAGCTTTGATATAAGGCCTAATAAAGGCATATATGATAAAATGTTTATGTTCTTCTTTCCTAGACACACAGTTTCATTAGGCAGAAAGACATTTAGGCGATTAAAAATTGGTTTTAGTATTAAACATTGTGTTTTTACACTGACAGATCAAAACAAGAGTGAAAAAGAAAGTAAACCGAACTCTGAAGCCTAGTGTGTATCTGTCTATAAAAGCACAGTGCTGATATGTCAACTGCTATAAAGACTATCTGTCAGTCAAGTCATTGAGGTCAGTGTGAAACAGAAACTGCACTATTAATGCTTGACTGGTCATACCGCCATGTGGTTCACTACACAATGTAATTCAAACGTTTTATACTAAATGGGTGGTAAAAGAACATGAATGGCAATGCTTTCAAAACGTATAAGCCTGTATGGTGAATGTACCGTTTTGCGGTACATGTGTTTTAGGCTTGTTAAGCAACAATACTAGTGTACCATTGTTTATCTTGCTATAAATAAACACGAACTTGTTCTTCGTGTGATTTAACTAAAACTAAAAGCAAGCTATAGTACCTGAACAGCTGATAATGGTGTTGGTGGCCCTATGTAAGCTGTAGCAGGAAAAACTGCTAATACAAAATTCACTGACAAAACTACTGCACGATCATAGAAAATACATGCTTCAAGTAGCACTTAGAAACTCACTAAGTGAATACATGTCAAGTACATTGCCACATAGAAAAGAAAATTGTTCATGTGTGAAGATGCAGACGCGTTAGCTCAGACGGGAACGACAAAAGCTGACCCACTTTTTAAACTTTGAATCTGCAGGGGGCAGAGTCTGAAAAGTTGAGCAAAAGTTGACTCCTGCTAATCTTACTTAGCTCCGCTTTGAGGAACGTGAAAATGCCGTGACCCCGCGTTTAAGTGCAGGGTTGGACGTAACACAGTATAAAAACTGGAAATGTATAGGCTTACAAGTGCCATCCATTCAAATTAGCTCTTGCCACAGCTAGGCTAGGCTAATAAGCAGGCTAGCGAAAGTGCATGTAACCCAACGACAGCAGGCAGGCTCAAAATGACATGTGCTAGCTAACAACAAAGACTCCAGGCTGCATGCTTACCGCTTTCAGATCCAATACTCCGTCTTTGGCCTCCTGCAGTAAAGTCACAAACTTAGTAGTGAGCAGTCCCAGGCTCTTTTCGTGCCTGCTCGGGGTCTGCGGCTGCAGCGAGTCCCCCACAGCTCCCAGTTCGCCTCTGTTACTGGCCGACTCCAGCTCCATCATCACTCGGGACCAGCTTCGTACTTCCCCCTGCCTCCCCGACCAAACCCAGCCAGCGAGCCCAGGAAAGCACGCCCCGCCACTGCAGTCAGATATACACAAGGCCGTGGGACCGTATGACAGATAACAGGTGTTAAATGAGCTATTCCGGTCAGGTTTACTCCAAATTATTTCACCAAATCGACTCGAGCAGGCTGAGTACGGTAATTCAATGAGGCAACATTCGGTGGAGAGAGCCGTTGGCCACGCGAGGTATGACGGGACGGTTCAACCGTTGGAGGGAGCGTCTGCGTTTTGTCACATCCGTTCAAAAACGTGAAACAAAACAAGAGCGTCTTTGCGAAAAGCTATAAAGTCAACATCTATTTTCTACCACAACACTGGATTAATCGTGTTTACAGTTTAAAAACCAGCAAGAATGCCTTTTTGCATTTTTTGGAGCTGTAAAATGAGACGTTATTCGGACTAATAAAGTAGTGGTATTTTTTACACGCGCCCTTAGTACTTAAACTTGAAGAAAACACAAGCACGCGCTTAGAAACGTATACGCGTCTACGCGCATCACACACACGCGCCCGCACACAGTCAGGTTTTCTAAATTTAAACACAAAAATCTGTTTAATAAGTGTATTCTGACCAAAAAGCTGCGCATTATTTTTTACACAGTTTGACTGAGGGACACTAATGTTAGTTTTCTTGTTATGGTGTAACATCCTCATCCTTCACAACAGGGAATGGATTGTTAACGTATTAACGCTAGAAATGGATCATGTTGGCTTATTTTAAACTTTCTTACATTTTGGTAATATTGTATTTGACAAACATCAATTCATGTCTGCTTTTTTCTTTAGTTATCAACAAAAGTAAGCCAGCATCACTATGACACTGCTTTCTGTCATAACTCATAACCAATACCCGTAGTCGGCCAGCAGGGGGCGGTAGCGCCTAAGGAAAAATACAGGGTAAACGTTCTCAGGTCAGTTTTGAGGTGATTAAAAGATTCGTGGCTTTGCAATACTGCTTTGCACATACATGACAGTTACCAATTAAAAAAAAATATACACATGATTCGCTATCAATCATTAAGCTTTTACATTACCGTAGAGGGCCTTATGCAAAACAGAAAGCCTATCCACGGATGGTTCATGTCGCGAAAGTGCTTTTGCCGTCAACACACTTCAGCGTAGGAGCAGTCAGCTGACTGTAGCAAACGGGGGTGCTGTCGTTGCAACAGGGAATGTTATTTTCATGCATACACAGGTAATTCCACATCGAAATAGATTTAATTTGTTTCCGAATAAATAACAAAACTACGACCAGCCAGACATGTCCGGGTCACAGTGCCTTTCATTTATGTTTTAGCTAGCGGTCTGTATCAAAACATTAGCTCTAGTGCTAGCTAACGTGGGGCTAGTTCAACATTTAACAGGCTACATGTAGCTACATGTAACAGTGATCACAATTACATAGACTTTTAACTAAGACAGATTGAATTTTGCAAATGTAAGAATACTTGTCCCATTACAATTGCAGATCATCAACCATATGTATGCGTAAACTCGCTTTGTATAATATAATAACATATAATGGCAGTGAAAATGTAGTTGTGAAATTGTTGGGATTTGGTTTCATTTCAGAGATGACGAAGACCTCAGTCTACTTGTGTTTTAATTCGGTTTTTCTGTGACCGTACCATTGATTATTTTAGTAACTGGCTCTTGTGAGAAGGTGCTGTGTAGATGTACATTCTTTGGCTATTTTGAACTGTTTAGTAATAAGGATGTTTGAGACACAGATGTCTCATTCCATTTCAACATTATGTGTCTTACTTTCATTCATGTTCCACTTGTTCTTGTGCTTTTTAGCTGAGACCATGAAGAAGAACAAAGGCAAAGCAACCAGTACAGCTGAGAAGGAGTTTGTGTTTGAGTTCAGGGCAGGGAAACACAATTGTGTCCTTAAAGTGCCTCTGCAGTTCCCTGTTCAAGAGAACATCAGTGACCTTCATGGACGCTTAATGCTGCTGCACAAAATACCTTGCTACATAGAAAATGGTAAGATGGTCGCTTAAATGTAAAAAATGATTGCAGGAGGAGTTACTGAACTTGAGCATATTGTTTCAGTATTTTTTCCACTTCCTTAGAAGTTAAACTCTGTGAATAAATCTAACATTAACACTTGACAAGAAACAATGCAGTCATGCACCGTGCAGGACAAAAGCCAAAGCCTGCTGTTCTATCACTTCAATATACAAATTGCTGAAATGGTATCTATGAGGATATCTATATTTTTATTTACAGGTATCAGTATTTGTAACCATATATATGTGGACTAGATATGAACAAACATACGGGTGTAAGTACTAACAATGCTTCCATGTGTATTTTTGGCTAAGTACTGTATACAAGAAGTGATAGTTGATGAACCCAAAAATTATATGTCAGTTTTGAAGATAAATTGTTGCATGCTATATTTTTAGTAATCCTTGAAATAACCTTTACATGGAAACGTAGGAAATCTCATTCAAAATTCATGCTAATGTTAGCCTTTTTCAGCCTGATGCAGCACTCTCTCTGAAATTTTGTAACCCAAATGTACACATTGGGATAAGAAAGACCACATATATGTATTTGAAACAAACCTAGTGAAAGCCTTTCTATTTGCCATTTTTCTATTAAAGGGAAGATATTCTCAGTGTGCATGTTGCTTTCAAACCTTACACAGATGCAATGGATACAGTCTCCTGTGTCCTACTTGGTTTGCAAAGACATGAAAACCTTTTTCCATCTGACCGGTTTTGCTGTTTGTGCTTTCTTCCTACAGAGCTAAAATGTTCACTTTTAAACTTCGTTGAGAAAGAGACCATACTGGACTACGACAGAGAGGCTGAACTGGCCCTACAGAGACTCACAGCAGGAGATGTCGACGTAAACCAGCTCACCAATGCATGGTCCAGGTCTTATGTGGAGGTGATAACACATTTCACTGTGTGGCTCATGAACTGGCATCAGCTCAGTTTTTTAAAAGCACGAACTCCCAAAGTTTGCACTTGCCCACAGACCGTTAGCAAATGAAATCACAGCAAGTGAATGACTTTATTTTCACATCAAATCAAACATGCTCGTGTCTATTGCTCTGACTTTACACAAAGTTGCGGCTTAAAAAGTAAGTGATATCATATGTCTTTGCTTGAATCAATGGAGAAATGATTAAAACAGTAGGAAAATGCTTCTGTGAGAAATGTCTATTAATAATTTGGACAGCATGTTTTATTCTTGGCAGGTCTTCTAAAAAGTTAATTTCAGACACTGGCTGACACCCTGATCACATATCCACTACTCCACGTATCTGTAGTAGCAAAGCAGAATGTTTTGAAGTGTCCTTGAATGCTCCTGTTAACTTCAGGGCGGTCATCGACCATTAATGTAATTGAAACAGAAGTAGTGTAGTGAGTCTGCAAGTTGATTATTCATCACTTCTGGAGAAAGAAAATCTCATTATATAAGCAATGACTTAATTTGTTGTGTCCCTAACACATTTCACTTGATACACTTTGATGCATTTTGTCCCAGAGAGCCAATGTGTTTGCACATAATTGACAACAGAGTCATCACTTAAAAAAAAAAAAAAAAAGGATCTATAAAAAGCAATTGGTCTAGTGAAGAACATGTTTTGTCATCTGACTGAGGCATTTCTTTGAAGGCAAATGTCTCAACTTTTAAAAAGGTCAATAAGCTCATTTAGTTTCTCACTTCAAAGTTCAGATGTCCAAACTGTACTGTCACTTGTCCAGGCATTTATAAAAAGCGAGGGGCTGCCCCAGCTCGTGCTGTGAAGCCAATCAGACATTTGGGACTGGCTACCGGTTAACATGTTATTGCACACACAAAAATACACATGGAAGCATTCCAGTGTCCATCAGGTTTGTGGCCTGAAGATTCCTAAGCTTGTATAAATAGAGGAGTTTCAGATTCTGAGTACTGTTTGGTTGATTTCTAATTATGTATGTGCTACATCAACTGGCCTAGTTTATTAGGCAGAGCATAGCATTGAAAATGTGATGACAGTACTTGAAACGTGTCGTCTTCTGATTACTGAACCTTCAGTTTTCTCACTATTTCCTTGAAGCTTGCATCATACCGCTGACTTCTACATCCAGCAGATCATCACCCACAATTAACAGTTTTAGTTCATACAAAAAAAATGCAACTGACATATCAAGTATGCAGCCTGGTGCAACCACTTAAAATATGAATTTTTGTGACCAGCTGCCTTTCTGAAGTAGTTCTTTTTTTTCTTTTAGACTACGCTGGAGCATGCTCGACCTGAAGAGCCCAGCTGGGATGAAGACTTTGCTGATGTGTATCATGAGCTGATCCACTCCCCTGCCTCAGATACTCTTCTCAACCTGGAGCACAACTACTTTGTTAGCATCTCTGAGCTCATCAGTGAGCGAGACATGGAAATTAAGAAGCTACAGGAGAGGTTGGTGTTCGGGGATAACATTCAGGTCCCTGGATTTCCTACACACAGTCCCAAAGCTTTATTTTAAATGTAAATTCAAATGGTCTACATCCTCTTTGCAGCCTTGCAAACTGCTTTCTTGTCGAATAATATGTCATTTTTCACGTTTGGTGTGTTTTGAGTTGTATAGATGATGATCTGTTTTCATACAGTCAGAGGAAATCAGTGAATATTTTCCTGTCTGGTAGGCAAGCTGCAGAAATGGACAAAGTGATGCATGAGCTGGGAAATACATTGAGTGACCAGGATGTAAATGCAGTAGCGTCTCAACACTTTGATGCACAGCAGGTAAAAAGAACCCAGAATGCCCATGTGGTGTTAAAACCAGTTGTAAATTTATGCAGAGTCAAATCGTTACAGCACAGATATTTGCAATGATTGAATTGAAGTATGTGTGTTTTTCAGTTTTGTATTCATGTTCCCTAATGTTTAGCGCTGTGTTGTTTGTGTAGGTGCTGGAGAACAAGTGGGCCAGTGAGCTGAAGCAGGTGACCTGTATTCAAAAGCAGGAGTATCAGGAGTGGGTCATCAAATTGCACCAGGATCTGCAGAAATCCAACAACAGCAGCAAAATCAAGTAAGTTTGCCTTGTATACGTTGGTGTGTTTACACTTGCAGAAAAGAAGCCTGTCTGCACCTTCTGTTTGTGTGTGTTTGTAAGCTGAAGCACAATCTCTATTTGTGTACACTCATCTGATATCTGTACGCTTACTTTACAACCATGTGCACCTGAACAGGCTCTTTCATTTCTGTGACAGTGCCACTTTTTTTAAATCTCAGGGTAAAGCAAAAACAGTTGATTCAAGATAACGAACACAGGAGTCAGGTGCTTAAGTGCTTACTCTAGTTATATATATAAAAAAAAAAGAAAAGCCGCAGTGCCGACACAGATGAATGCAAACTGCAGATGCAGCAGTTCAGAGCGGAAATGTCAAAAGACAGGGACAGAGAGTGCACATCTTTATTCACTGACATTGTGCCATTAGTGTGGAAGCTTTAGCCTGTCTGCTCTGTGAGGTTTAACCTCAACTTTTACAGCGATAAAGCATATATGAGTTTTGATCACATATAGAAAAAGAAAAGAGAACTGACACCTAATGACAGGAGGAGGACTAGGAGGGAAGATGAGCTACGACACAGCTGTATGCTTTTGCATAATTGCTGTTTTTTCAGATTAAGAAATAAACATAAAGCATAAGAGGAACAGCTTGTAAAAGGAGACCGATTTAAATAAATAATAATAAATAGCTTTGAATGTCCCGTGTGAACCGTGTTAATGTAAAGTGCCTGTGGGAGTTGTTAGTATTAATTTAGATCTTAACTTGAGGTCAAACGGACCCTTCGCTAACGGGCTCTCAGCGGCTTCTGCAGCAGGTTTAATCCACAGCACAACATGTCCGCTGGTCCTTTGAAGTGTAGGCTGCATTAACATAGAAATTGAAGAGATTACAAGAGGTCAAAAACTCATCTTAGTTTGACTGATGCTTAGCTTCGCAATATCAATTATGAGTGGCATCTTGGGATAAGAGGGAGGAAAAAAGAATGTTACAGTGGTGTAGTCCTGCTGATTGGTGCTTTACATTCAGGTCTTACATGCCTCCTCTGCATATATTGGATATTCCATCAAAACGCAGATACCAGCAGCACCCGAATGCAGAGAGCGTCTGAGACAGCGTGCTGACCCTGCATGCTTTTCTTACTGATGAATATCATTATGTTGTTATGTGTGGGTGGAACTTAATAAATTCTACCCCAGCGCTCAGAACACTTTATTAATATTCCGTCTAGTTAGTATGAAGAAAAATTCAATCGGAAAACAGACCTTCAGGTTGACTGTGGGTCTGTGGATGAAGTATTATATCTCAACATTTCATCTAGGCCAGTGAATTCAAAAGTGTGGGCTGTGTGTGAAGCCACTGCTGGTGGGCAGGGAGAGGTCATTTACAATAAATAAATAAAAAGTTTCTGATTTTCAATTTAGCGATTAAGTTTGAAATGACCATAACATTTTTTCATTTTATTTTTTACTTTTGAGAGAGAGAGCTTTTATTTGTGCTGTTAAACGCCTAATATTACGCAGCACTGAACCAGCCTGGGATGGATTGTAATAAGTGTATCAGAATGCATGTGCAGAAAGATGAGTGTGATGAGTTTTGTTTTTTCTTCATGTTGATAATGGCTTGGATATTGCGAGTTTTCATGCATATAGTCATATATAGGATCTTTAAATTTCTGGTGTCACCTTACCTCATAAAGCACTTTGTAAACTTTGTCTTAGAAAGGTGCTATATAAATAAAGTTTATTATTATTATTATTATTATTATTATTATTATTATTATTATTCTCCAGTGTCAAACAGCCAAGGCATAGGCATAACAAATCACCATTTGCTCTAAAGTTCTTACATTTGTTGCTTTACAAATTGTTCCCTATATATTGTTATTAAAATATACAGGGAAATACTTCTTCTTTGTCTTGCGTAGGGCCCAATACTTTTATGGCACCTACTGAATTGCTTAGATACTATCGGGTGAGTGTTTGATACCAGATTAATACCTAAGGAGTAAATCATTAATAAACATCAGCGTCTGTACAAATGTACATTTTTATTAATATCATTAGGTAAACAGACAACTTCAAGTTGTAGTAAATAGGTTTGTAAAAATTTAGTGCCGAAATGTGTAATGTAATTTCTTTTTGTGAAAATGGGAAATCGGTATTGAAGTATCTTTTATGAACGAGCACCGAGACCAAGGTCTTGGTGTCGGTGCTGGTATTGAAAATGTTCGAGTCACGACATTCTTACATTTGAGAATGGCCGTATCATCTGTCATATTAATTAATAAACATTTATTTTCTTGTACAGTAAACTTAGTTGGCCTATTCCTTTGCACAAATAGGTTTAGACCATTTATAATATTCATACAGCTGAATAATTATCTTGTGTTTTGTATAATTACCTCTTTTATCTTTTTTATAGTATAAGATGAAGCCACAAAACTACTACTTTGCTGTCTAAGATAAAAACACCTTTTTGTTTTATGTGTAGGTATATGCATGGATATCAAGTTTTGTAATATAGCTCGATTCATGTGCATTATTCATCTTACACAGTGAAGAGATAAAAGTCCAGCCGAGCCAGCTCTCGGAGCTTGCGGATTCTGGGACCAGGATGTACGAGGAGCAGCCTCAGCTGGAGGAGAGCTTCACCATACACCTGGGTATTTGAACTGTAACATACTCTCCGTGTATTTGTGCACAGCATACATGTGATCTGCAATGGATTCTGACTTTTGCGTTTGCCGTTTTTTTTTTTTTTTTTCCTGACCAGGTGCACAACTGAAGACCATGCACAACCTGCGTCTGGTCCGCGCAGACGTGCTGGATTTCTGTAAACACCGCCGACACGGCAGCAGTGGAGCAAAGCTGCGGCGACTACAGACGGCACTCTCACTCTACTCCTCCTCACTTTGTGGTCTGGTGCTGCTGGTGGACAACAGGGTCAACTCCTACAGTGGCATCAAGAGAGGTGAATATTATAATGTGATAATGTGGTGAGCTTTAAAGGCAAGTTTTTCTTTTCAGTTTGTCTAAAGATGAGAATTTACGTTAGCGATCTCCTTCTGAATTGTTTACCCTGTTAACAGTCATTGAAATATATGGAACTTTGCTAAATGTTAACGTAGAGAATTCCAACATTTTTATCTCTGTGCTCTGTGCTGTGAGAATAACACTGTTCTTCCACATCCTTTTGAAAAGTTTTGTTTAATGACCAGGCAAAGAGTGTGGTCACACATCATGCCTTTCATTGTTTGCCTCTTTTGTGTTAAACCCTCCAGACTTTGCAACGGTGGCAAAGGAGTGTACAGATTTCCACTTTCCCTGTCTGGAGGAGCAGCTGGATGAGGTGCAGCAGCTGGTGCTCTATGCCCGAGCCCAGAGGAGCAGCAAGCACAAAGACCAACCTGGTTAGACTTTTGGCTTCTTTGGTTCTCATTGCCATTACAGCTGTAATGTAGAAATAATTGGTGTATTTCCATCCAGTTTTTTTTGTGAGTATTTTCAATTTGTGCTTAAAAAACCCCAGTGGAAATGCTGAAATTAAAAAAAAAAAGTTAAAAAAATACAGTTTTTGCACTTGGGAGAAGTAATGCACAATATAAATTAAATGATGCACAGCATAAATTCTGTGGTAAAGGCCTCTGATTACGTCTACAAAGGACAGGACATTGATGGCTCTTAATTATTGTTTCAGTCTTAGCCCCAGCCTTTGGGATGTTAAAATATAAAATATAAAACTTGATATGAAACGATATGGCAAAAGACATGGCTATAATGGTCCAAAATTATGTGACATTGCATATGCTATTGAAAAACATAATATCTTATCTTATAGACTGAAAACCCTGATTACTAATATGCACCTACAGCTTATCTAGATGAACCAAGTCCTAATATTTGCATAATAGACTGGGGACTGAAACGCACATAAATTAGAATTTTCTTTTGCAGATTTTCAGAAAATGTGTTTAAAATCTGTCATTCGTTTGCATGGAAACCTCAGTGAGAAAAGACAACGGCTCCAACCTTTCAGGAAATGGAAAAGAGAACTACTGAAGAAAAGAATTTCTAAAAAGCCTGATGTGCAAGCTTTTAATGGTTGTTTTTCCTAATTACCTTTCATTTACCTCACTATGTGCAACATACTCATTCCGTTTAAGAAACAACTTGATGCTTTTCTCTATTGTGACAATGGCAACGTGAGGTTGTGAACAGAGCTGTGTGCATTCATTTATGGCTGTGGCCACACATGAACTTTGCACTATAAACTTTTCTGCTGAGTCGGAGAATGGCGGTGACATGCCAGCAGATGAGAGGGGATTTAAATATGTCGGGAAGTAGAGCTTTGATGGAAAACCTTGTCTAGATAGTTATCACAGAGCGGGGTGAGGGCCTTATTGAGTGAGGTTTGGCATGGAAACATTCCTGTGAGCTGACGAGTGTCATGAGAATCCAGCTGCTATTAAGGATGTTCATGAGGTTTCTTTTTAACTTGGACAGAATACTGATCTACTTGTTTCTTGATGTTTCTTTTTATTCTTCCGTCTTGCAGAGATCCCAAGAAATGGTGGTGAAGATAAAAGCAAAAATGTTGAAAGAAATCCCTCGAACATCTTACCAGGTAATAGTTGTGGGTAGTTTTGTCTCATGGTGGGAATCACAGGAAACAAAACAGCGATTTACGAATGCCTCATTCTTCAGCAGTTTGATGTTCTGCACTAGTTGTAATAGTCATTATTTTGTCGCTTTCTGCTCACTATTTTACATGCCTGTCAAGGTGAGTTCTACATCTCGCGGCATTCCAACCTGTCAGAGGTCCACGTGGTGTTTCACCTGTGTGTGGACGACAATGTCCGTTCGGGGAACATCACGGCCCGGGACCCGGCTATCATGGGCTTGAGAAACATCCTGAAGGTCTGCTGCACACATGACATTACCACTGTCACGGTCCCTCTGCTGCTGGTCCATGACATGTCGGAGGTAAGAGGAGCTGACAGACAACTGCGAATAGGTATGAATGATGAGGTGATATGCACATTCTTAATCCATCATCCAGACACGGGATGGGAAGCTGAATAAACAGACCTCTGACGGCACACTCGGAATCTTTAGTCTTATATTCTGTCTGTACTTGTTTACACGCTGCGTCCTCAGGTGTGGGCTGGCCTGTCGGGTGTTGGCTGTGAATCCAGCCTACCGCCAAACATTTCCCGGGTTTAAAACCCAGACGAGCAAAGCAGAGAGTCATGAACTCTTCTGTTTACTCAGCACCGCAGACTGTTATGTACAGCAGCCCTCTGTACTCACACAGTAGGGGAGAGTAACAGTGGAAGCTTTCACTGACCCGAGTTCAGACCAGCATCTGATCCAACTAAGCTGGATTTTTCCTTTCGATCTAGAATTTGGAAAAATCTTTAAAATGAATCGGATTTTATTTCAACTTAAATACCAGCTTCATCTCGTATCGTCAGAGGCTAAAAAAAAAAAAAAAAAACATCAATTGTGAATCCCGTAAGATGAAAAGTAAATTCTACACAAGCTTCTGGCTGGTGTGCAGCTGTGCCTTGACATGCCCGCTGCGCCTTTTTTTTCCCTCCTCGTGTCTAATCGAGAGCCTTTGTTTACGTTACTGAAATCTTCCAACGTTTGAAGCCTCAGGAAATGGAGGCTCTTTAATTGATAGCTTCTGGTTTCACACCAAAACTTTCAGCCTGCCAACCCCTTTCTGTCATGTTTCCCATTTGGTGGCGATGTTTGTACAAGCATCCTTGTGTTTTGGCTTTAAAGCACTTGGCGTAGTTTGCCTAGAGCAAGAACAGACTGCCATCAAAAACAACCGTGCTGTGCCTCTTTATTTTTATTTTTGGAGGACTGTTTTCCCTTCAGAGCATTTGGAGTTTTAAGGGAAAAGGGAACACAACAGAATTGCTCAATGACAAAATTATACATGTTTAAAAGTTTGCGGAAAGGAAATTGAACACTCTTAAAAGCTATTTAGAGAGCTTGTTTTCAGACAATGAGTCTTACTCAATCTAAGGACTGCTGTGTCCATTTTTATGGTTGTAAAAAATACTTTTCCTTGCCTCAATTACAGGGCAAAAGCATCTGCTGCCTTTAGAACAACATTTAACTCCACAGTGGTAACAGATCTAGTACGCTACAAAAAACTCAAGCATGCAAACCGTTTTCTAACACATCAAAGATCCATTGCTCGAGCCGGTGCAGGTTATTTTAAGAGCAAACCAGGTTGTGGATGACGCTGCTGACATGGGCCTTAACGTGAGGCTCCCTGACACTCCTGTCCCCAGTTCCTGGGTCCAGTCTGTTGATCCAGAGATTTCCCAGTGGGCGAAAAGGCTGCGTGTGACTCTGCCATCAGAAACTCTACCTTTTTGATGCAAAGGTACCCGGTGATTACCTGCTGAGGTAACGGTGTGCTGCCAATAGCCTGGAGCCGGACGCACTGAAGGGAGATGACGAGTGACGTATGCAGAAGACAGACGTATTTGTAAAGAGGGCCAGTTCTGATTAACTAAATAGTTTGCCCAGACGGGGTTTTCTGGCAGGGGACAGTGTATGACCCAGTTAATAAGTCATTTATACAATGTCAGATTTGCATAAGTGAGTAAGGCTTGAATCTGTACAGTGTGAGACTGTTGAAAAGGCTTTCTGTGTAAATGTTTTTGCATTTAAGTACTGTTTTTTTTTTTTAACAAGTCTTTGCTGGCAATGATTCAAAATACCTCATTTTATTACATAAGATTTTTTTACCAGTATTTACAACACGACAAAGGTTGAGGTGTTGCCTCTGAACCACAAGGGGGCGGTAGAATAAATATGACCGCGTTTTGAGTTTCCAGAGCATAAGTGGAAAAGCCGTCAATGTCTTTTCACCAAACCCGTTCCAATTTATCATGTGTTGGAGTGGTGCCTTTTGCTGTTTTGTTTTCCGTCCGCGTTGTCCATGTCATCCTTGCTGGAGCAGAACTAGAAAAACAACCCGTAAACTACTCAACTCCTCTGCTGTCAATGGGAAAAGTCAATGAAACTAAAGTAACAGCACTAACGAGTACCATTTCTGGATTTTGTTTGGCCTGGTTGGATGTGCCCTCGTCTAACGGCTCTAGTTTTGTTGTCATAATTGGACTAAGAAACATACATTGTTGCATAATATGCACCTATATTATTACTATATTTAGAAAATGAAGCAAATCTTCAAGTCAACGCAGAGCTCCAGTTTCATGAATAATAGATTTAATAATAATAGAAATTAAAAAAAACTCATTTCCAGAAAAAACATGCACCTAAGTCTTATAATGGTGGTGAATGTCTTCAGCTAGCGAAGAAGGGGAAAAAATAGGGGGAATTGGGCTGCAAAATGACACTTGAAAAGCTGATTTTTATTATTAAAGTTTATAAATATCAATCCTTCTGTCTCTGTACTATAAAAAAATACCTTTTATTTAATTTTTGTCTCATCTCTCTGTAGGAGATGACCATACCCTGGTGTCTTAAGAGGGCTGAGTTGGTATTCAAATGTGTTAAAGGTAAGTTAGGAAGCGATGCGTGAAATGTGCTCCTTTTTTCTTACTGTCTGTGTCATTGCCATATGTATGGACTCGTATTGCTTTAGCTAGAACTGCATTGAAAGTACTATAATGCAACGCAGACCAGAGATGTATTAAAGCCACAATAAAGATGCAGAATTTTTGCTTCCTTTTGATCCGTAAAACTCTTTGTCTTCTTGCGTTTGCTAAAATTGATTCTGGGAAATGTTGGAAATCGCTGGCCACAGCTGTTTGTGGGAAAGTAAAGCCTTGAATAAACACATGACGGATTGATTTGAATAATGCAGGGTGATTGTAGTTCAATACAAGTGACTTGAAATCCCTGTGCGTTTCCAGGCTTCATGATGGAGATGGCCTCGTGGGACGGAGGTATATCGCGCACAGTCCAGTTTCTAGTGCCAAAGGTGAGATCAGAATGTACTGCCTTTATATTTACTTCAACAGCTTGGAGCTAAGGCTACACAATCTTTGTTTGAGTAATTGCCTGCCAGTGATGCACTAAGTTAATTCAACAGAAATGCAGTATATACTGTACTTAAGGCCTCAGATGTACACAGTATCACAAAAGGCACACCTGGCCTTGGGTACATTCCTTTGAATGGAAGCAGGCAAGAGTGCGTTTGAAAAGCTCAACATAAATAATGGAGTCTAGAGCTTTAGGCTCTCTCGATCTGTAAACAGTACTGCGATAAAAGGAAGCTTGGAGACTCATCCACATACAGTGAATGTGTGATAAGAAATGGGATTAACGTGCAGCTTTTCAA
This sequence comes from Coranthus polyacanthus, assembly GCA_037367275.1. Lineage (NCBI taxonomy): Eukaryota > Metazoa > Chordata > Actinopteri > Kurtiformes > Apogonidae > Coranthus > Coranthus polyacanthus. Next base: position 1,257,182 of record JAPQRN010000022.1, read on the forward strand.
CACCAAGATAACATCTAGAACTTAGGTGGAAGTCCAGGAGTAACTTTGTGTCGAAATTAATAATGTAAATTCATCTGCCAAGTTTTACAGACCTTATCTTAATCTTACGATTAAAGAAAGAACGTTTGTGTTATAATGTGTTTATGTTCTTATATCATCATTTGTGATCATGATGCTAAGAGAAATGTAAGCATGGTTTTTATATAGGGCTTTGCTAGATGTTGTGTACATGCTGCTTTTGTGGCTTGCCAGGAAGGCAGCAGCACCTATAGTATGTCTAATGTTGACAGGTTAAGATGATAAAACCAGTGGCATCAAAGGACTTCGACTGTATCGGCTTCCTGTCAGCTACATGCTCAGACACCATTCAAAATAGCACTCCCGGGATGACATTGTTTCCTCCGCCTCACAAAGACACTGTGGCTAAATATATGCTGCGTGTTTGTGTGCGGTTGAACGATGCGTGCGTGGCTGTGTTTGCACTTAAAGATTAATACTTAACATTCTTATTTGACGGGTGCCGATGCTTAGAGTGACACGGTATGGTTTCCTTTAAAGTCACAGCTGCCATAGCTCACAACATTTCAGCATCTTGACTACTGTTCCCTCGGGAAAAGACTCGGTGATGAACTGTGTGAACTAAAGGGCACCGCTGGGGCTGTTAACACCGTGCTGTACACAAACAGTCCAGATGTATTTTTTGCTTTCGTGGGCACCCTTTCCCTTCATCGTCGTCACCGTGTGCACACACGAGGTTTGCTTGATGTTGCAGAAATATCGCTCCCTTGCTGCTCACTAATCCTGGCTGTGTCTGTCTTTGTATTGACAGAGTATTTCAGAGGAGATGTTCTACCAGTTGAGCAACATGCTGCCTCAGATCTTCCGCGTCTCCTCCACCTTAACTCTCACCTCAAAGCACTGATGCACGGAGATGCACAACATGGCATCTTCAAGGCGGTCGGACGAACGGATGACAGCTCTGACAAGCTGCGTGTCTTTTGATTACGTTTTACAACATTCTGACAAAAAACGGAAACGGAGAATTTTAGGAGCAAGAAGCAAACCCTCATTCGCTTTATTTCAGATGGATGAAATGGGGTCAAAACATTACTACGGCATTATAGCACTGATAGTAGAGGTGCGAAAAGGATTTTAAATGTGATGAACATTTATATGCAGTTATTGAGCCCGGTTGTTTTTTTAACATTTTTTTTTGCACCTTCCGAAGCTTAACGCTGTAAATGCATAATTTCTTACTGAAAGAGGACTGGATTCAGTGGCTTACCAAAGCAGCTGCTGCAATTATCATTTCAAGCCTCCAGGGTGCGGTTCTGGTGACAGGGTTTTATGACATCATGACTTCAGCTGCCAGTGCTCAAGTATTCAAATGTCCCTCGAAGCCGTAGTCTTTAATTCACCACATATTCGAGCTACAGCAGTTTTGGTGAAGCCGTTCCAATTTGCATCACTGGAGGAATTCGTCGCCTACTGAACAGCGATGTGAAAACGCAGTATTGTTTACTGAAGCGAGGTTGGACGGAATAGGCGGTGGCAAGAGTTTGAAGAGTTTGTCCAACAACGCCAAATATGACTTTACCAAATACTTTCCTCCAGATGGATATACTAGCTAGTATAATATCTTGTACTATCTGTTAATTCAAAACATCACATAGCTCAGCTGTTTATTATTTTGGATTCTAGTGAACGTTCGTGAATCGGCTACGATGGATGGCCGCACACTTTAGAGATCATATGTGATACATCAACGTAACCCCATAAGTAATTGACTTCATATTTGGGGGCTGGGTGACATGAACTTGGCTCTTTTAGTCCTAAAGACAAACGGCATTGCAGCTGAGATGAGCAATATGCAAGCGTTTTCATGCTGCATTGCAGTGAGTTGTAGTAAGGATCACTCTTTGTGTGTGCACGTGTGCGGTCCCTCCCCCTCTACCTCTGTAACAGCAGATGGCACTGTTCCTATAGACAAATACGTGGAAAGGGTGAATCACATACACTGAGGCACTTCTCATGTTGGCAAGAGATTAAGTTGCGGACCGTAATGAAATTCACCTCAACAGATTTTATTGTACATTTCACATGAGCAGAGGGAGTATACGGCATCTCCATCAAAACTACAGCCTTAGTCGTCACAAATCTCACCTTGTAAATGTTTGTCAAATGTGTTTAACGCTTGTATGTGTTTACATTTTTATGTTTTAATTAAAAAAAAGAAAAAAAGAAAAAGCATTTTGATGGAAATAGTTCATGAAAGCCGTGATCGGGTTTCGCATTTTGGATGATGAAGTTTTTATCCCCTATTCCAAAAGTGATGCCTCTCCAGTGGTATTTGGTTTCAGCGTTTTATTTACTTTTGATGGGTCATCCACAGGCACATAATCTTTTTGAAGTTAATAATCCATGTCATTCATCGGAATTACATTCCTGCACATCTAATGATGGCCTGTGAGCCATTTCAGACGGACTGAAATCATTTCAGCTTGTCAGAAGGTTCGCCACAGTCATGTTCAGTAGTGGTATTAGGATAATTAAAAGAGCTGAGAGGGTGGCAAGCAAGTTGCCCTCTCGTCTTTTAATATAAACAAGATGGCAAACGGCCATGAGAGAGTTATGAGATTTCTTAACGGTTTCATGTTGAAACCTGCAACTGTTTATATCACACCGCCATGCTGAGCACCCACTGAACTGTAAGAAAATGTATTGCTGAGTGTTTGGCATTCTTAACATTGGTCTTAGTGGCCTGGAGTGTTGGGTTTCCATGGGCAAGAAAGTCCAGGCTGCCACTTCAGCATGGTAGTCCACCTCTCCCTCCGCTCTCACCGCACTACACATGTTCGAACGTTTACAATCCTGATGTGAAAAGTAGCCGTTCATTTACAAAAACAGGCATCTATTTACGCATATATATATATATATATATATATATACTGTATAGTAACACGATTATCGTGAGCACATTGAGGTTCGTGTGAAAAACAAGTGGCAAGAAGCACCTGCTATAAGCTTGTTTTGACAGCAGTGAAACACAAGGCCCTCCTCAGTCAAACCAACGTAAGTTGAAGCACATTTTAGAAGGGGACGTCCAGTCATTTACAGGCACAGAAACATGAACTGGAAAAGTTGTCTGCAGCATGTGATAGTCCGTAAATCGAACTGTCTAAAAGGAAACACTGTATTAAGCCAGCTCAAGTACAATTGAATTATTATTGAATTGAAAATAAAGAAACATTCATTCAGTTTACATTCAGTTTACAGCTGAGGAAAGCCACAGGGAGCAGTGAAGAAAGATGCGTCGCATACAGCTACGCAGTGCTTCTTATGCATTCACATGCAGTGCTAATCTTCAGACCTAAATAGTTGCAAGTAGGAGACTTTGAAAACAAAGTTTTCTGTGCATAGTTTTACCCTTACGGAGCAGAATTACTCCGTGATAATTGATTTCAATGGAATGCACCTCACTGGTTTAACTTGCCTGGGAATTACAAGTCGGAGGAATGCAGATGCCAGCGCTGACTAGACAACAATTTGCTTATATCTAAGAGTGAAAGCATCATTTGAATAGGAGGAAAAATGAATTAAGGCTACATGTGACCTAGTGAGAAGGAGATACAGATAAACCGGAAAAGACATAGCCTTCTGAGACATCAAGAAATAGTCAAAGTTCTTTTAAAATATCATTTGTCAATAGATGAAACTTCAGACGGGCATTTGTTTCCCCAACTGGCAAATAGTGGCTACTGCTT
>JAPQRN010000022.1:1276722-1289531 GCA_037367275.1 Coranthus polyacanthus
GTGTGTGTGTGTGTGTGTGTGTGTGTGTGTGTGTGTGTGTGTGTGTGGGTGCGTGTGTGTGTGTGTGTGTGTGTGTGGGTGCGTGCCTTGGCACTCGTTCAGTTCTCTAGTGGCTCGCCTGGCAAACTGCTTCTCTCTTTAATCCTAAATTGCTGCTCTGTATTTTTGTCATTCAAACTTAAATGCACTGTAACACAATTGGTGAAATATGCCAACTGCATAACGCTTTCTAAAAGCAGAATCATTTAGTGAATTATGGGAACACAGAAGTGGCTTCCAGTCAGTATGGCTCGCAGAAGTTAATTGTCTACTTGTCTTTTTTTTTTCTGTCCTGCTATTGTGAAACACAAATCTTATGGAGTGAATAATCAGAGGACATATGTTAGACATTACTCAATGTTTTTTTGTGTGCACTCATTACATTCCACCAGTCACAATCATGAAATTTTAGTTTAGTAGATGATTAATTGACAAATAATAGCGATTTGTCTTTTTCCTGTTCATTTTCTGCCACTGTAATAGTGTAAGGTTAATAATGGTTAGATAATGTCAGTGCACATTATGGCTGGGCGATAGAACAACCTCAACGCGGGATTGCCGTAAAATTTATGCCAATAACAATGATAAGCTTTGGACATTTGTGCTTGATACAGATAGATCTAAGAACCTGTCACACAGAAGAAATTAATGCGACACCCATGCAAAGTGTCACATCCAGGTAGATTTTCTGTTTTGCAAGTAAATCTTGGAAGGCTATTCATCACATTGGCAGGTAAATGGTACTAAAGAAGTCATGTTTTTAAAAGTCTGCTGAGAGCCTGTACTGTGTTTTGGTCTCATTTACAGACATGCTGCTTCTGTTCTCGCTGCTGTTTGTGTCGGAGTTTGACCTACACAGACAGGAATGGGGTGGGGTGCGTTCAGGTGCTCTTCGTAAACTCCGAAATTTACTGTGGTAGAAATCTGAATGAAAGAGCCGGGAACCAGACTTGTCTTTGTGTATTTAATTAAAGATCTTTGCAGGGTACTGAGTGGGAAGATTCTGATACAGAAGGGAAACGGAGTTGAAGTTTTATACAAGCTGTACTGTTCTCAGGCTGATAAGACAAACGGGGAGTCATCACCTTCCCTAGACCAAGGACACATATGTGAGAATTTACTTTGTCTCATAGACGTATCTCATGAGTCGAATTCCAGTTTCTGTCACAATTACATAGACGTACATCTGTCATTACACTGACAGTCCACTCATCGTTTCCATTTAAGCATCGCGGAAGAGATGGAATGGGATGACGCCCAAAAGATTGAGTTAACATAGAAATGCAGATGATAATATGACATTTCTGTTAGTTTCATGCAGCTAACTATAATGCAAAATGATTGCAGTCAGCTCAAATAATCACAGTCAGGCTATTATGTAAATGTGTATGCAGAGCGAGGCATGAATGTTTCAAGATTTTGACGTACAAACCTTAACAAGTCTGGAGTAAGCCAGTGTGTGTGTTCACTAAAGGTTGTTTATTCCATTTAGTCAAACAAGTTAAGAATAAGAATGCTGCTGACCAAAGAGCAGTGTTGTAGAATAAACATGTTATCTACATATTTGGACCATTCCTCTGGTTGCTGGAGTGTTGTTGAATTCATGCTCAGAGCCTCCCTTATCAACTCTGAGCTCAAGCTCCTGAAGGTAATGAAGTTACTCCCAGGGCAGCGCCGACTTCCTTTTTGACGAAAGAAAACAACAGACCCAATAGTCTGCTTGCGCCGTTTCCCCGCTCTCGCTCTCTCGCTCTCCTAGCCTAATTGAATTTACTGACTTTACTTAGGTCTGCCCACATGGTTTGTGTGTGGAGGAGACTGCGTGGCATTGAAGACAAAACAGCCTCAGGTCCAGCTCTCACCAAAGGCGGGGAACAGACTGCAAACGAGCCCATTGCTTTTCTGTAATTCCCCATTAACGAGGAGCACGACTTTGACAGTTGGATACGGCTGCTGAACCGCAGTTGAAGCCCAGATGAGACAAGTACGGGCCCTGAAGCGGGGATAACACAGGCTTGTCCTTAGACATTTTCCCATGGTGATAAGGACTTGGCCAGATGTTTGCAATACATATTCACACACTCTCGGACTCTTTTTGAAAGCCAGGCGAGCCTCGGAGAGTGTTTTAAAGTGGTAGATTTTTAAAAAGAGCAGATCTGGTCAGGCGCTTAAGTGTGCCAAATTCTGGATGACCCTGCCACCTCCTGATAAATTCCCTACTAAAACAAGCAAGAAAACCCTAAGCAGAGGGGACAGGGGATGGTTTCGAACTGTGTTTGAAGTAAGGCTTTGTGATGGGGAAAACTGCACATTATAAGACACCGCAGTGTTCTCTTTCATGTAGCAAAGCTGAAAGGGATGCTTTTCACTGTTTGAGGGAGACCTTTGATATGTGAGATGCTGCGTGCCTTGTGAACGGATCAAGCTTATGATTTGAGTCAATATATGTGTGTGTGTGTGCTTTGATGCCTGTTTCTACCCGACCAGTGTTTTGTCAGAAGCGTTTCATACAGCAGGCTTACGGGATCAGCACCGGCGGTTCACCGACACTCCCTACATATGTGTGAAAAGGGGGCCCGTCTGTGCACACAAACGCCCCGTACTACACACACATACACAGAGATAAACACCGCCGCAGCTAATGGAATAGTAAACAATATCCTCTTTGTGAACTTGGCAGTTTGATATCAAGTGACCCATCCACATTTTTGAGGATATGTTTAAAATGAAGGAAGGAGAGACTTGTCTTGATTATACGTTTCTTTTGTTGCCAGCTTTTTTGTCTTGTCGCGCTGGTGATTGACATTTCTTATTTTCCCAGAAGGCCTGGGGTAGCCTTCCGCCTTTTAGGCAACATTTATGGGTTGGGCACACAAACATAGCATTGTGTCATTTTGTTTCTTTGTGGTGCTGTTTTATGTTTTGTGAAGAAAGGGCTACATTGTATATTAGATTAGAATTCCACTGTTGAGCACTTCGTGATTAAGGGGAGGATGTTTAAATGATCTAAATGTTCTGTGTGTGTTTGTTTGTGGGTGGGTGACTAGTTAAAGAGGGAGAAGGAGGACTTTGCCCTTCTCCTCCATCTTTACCATCTGGTTTGTATAGCATTTGACTGAGGTGTTAATCATTGTGCCTCGGGGCCACTCGCGCTCCCGACAACAGCTGGAAAAAGGAGATGGACCTGTTGATGTCCAGCTGTCCTTCTATCTGTCAGTGTGCTATAAACCTCTGTATTAACTGTATCCATGCAGCTGTAAGGTTCATGACCTTGTGTTTCCAGTTTCTCGAAGGAAAAAAAAGAAGAAAAAAAAAAACCAGCTGGAAGGGCCTCCCATGCACCATTTCCTCCCTTCGTAATGTCTCTCAGCCCTGAACTCTCACCAGGTGACTCAACTCTGTTTTTCTCTGACTCACTCTGAAAAGGATGCAAGCCCATCATGACAGACTGATATAGAATAGTTTTAATGGGATCGTTCAGTTATTTTTTATTTTTTTAAGTGGGGGTTGTATGAGGCAAAAAAGTGTAAGTGTTTGTTAAGAAATGAGAAAACAGATTTAGAATGTAGAAATAAGAATAATTTAGGATGTATTCTCCGGATTACCTTGCCGTCAGACAGAACTGAAGCCATACTATCGCTCTCTTCAGTCACCACGCTCCCTTGACAAAAACAGCAATTTTAGCTCACAGAAAAAAGGAGTTGTTGTTCTACCACTACCTAAATCAGCTAGTTTGTCAGTTTGGATCCATGCTAAGGTGTTAAAACGCCACACAAAGTCATACAACCCCACTTCACATAATCCAAACTAACCCCGTATTTAATATGAAATAAAAACTAGAGTTGGCCAATATTAAATCAGTCTAGCTCAGTTAATAAAAACTCCATTTGTCCTGATTTGATTATGACTTGTTTGTCTGATGATTTGTTACTCGTTTTGCGTTAACGGTCCTGAGTGCAGGCGGGGCCTTGCAACTGTAATTATTTCTGAACACTTTTGAATATTTATCCCCATACCAAAGGTACGAAAAGAAAATTGCACCCAGCAGGGCAAAAGCATTTCAGGTCTTTTGACTAGTGAGTACCTTATGCAAAGTTCTTTATCATTTCACCAGATACAGTACTTCAATTTGTTTCCCCAACCAACTGCCAGACTGCCACTGTGACCCATCGAGCAATACTGCAGGTGAAAGTTCACATATCAAAAAATATTCTGATTAATAAAGAATATTTATTTTGCTCTTCACTCAACTACAGCTATTGTTTCTAATGTTCCTCTAGCTGCAATTACTAATGGTAATGTGCAGTTAGCTAGTTATTAGTTATTAAAGCATAACTTTTAAGATGTTGTATCGTGTTCCCTAGTTTGTTTGCCTGTTATGTTTTTGGTTTGAATATAGATGTGCTTTTGCTCAGTTGTCTGTGTAAAATTCCCCATGTCGACATTACATTAAAAGCAGAGAAGTGAAAAAGCCTGGTTCCCATTAAGGAGATGGATGGGAAATTCAGCTGTGCAGGGTGCCTGGGACTTTGAGCATTTCTGCTGTGGACGTTTCTTAAATTCAGCATCAACAAGCAAATGCTGATACAAAACAGTAGGGGTGAGACAAAATATTGATATGAGAATATACTGTATTACTTCCCGTTGTGATACGTTATTGATACACTGGCTCCAAATATCAATGTTTTTTTATTAAAGCCCATTGTACATGTTGACATGGAAGTTGCAGTGAGTGTGTGTGTGTATGTGTTAAAGAGGCACTAAGCTAAGACTATGCATTTTTTTTTTCTTTTGGTACATTATTTCATTTCAGTTGTCAAGTTGTGTGAAAGTGAACCCACAATACCCCATAGCACACTGGAGAAATCCTGCATTTCTTCCTGATTCTCACATTGTCGAGGTGGAGTTAATAAGTGTTGCAGGCTGTCCAGGTTTCACTCATAATTCTCGACGCTGACAAATTCAAGTGAACGCCTTCCGCTAACATCTTCTGTTTGCTCGTGCGGAGGCAAACACGTGTGCACGGTCTGATTGATTTCAAAGACGATGTAATATCATGCGTGCCTCTCAGCGCTGCTTTGCGGATCGATTCAACATTTCATAATTGAATTTTCTTTATTTATGATACTGAGGCAGCTGTGACAGTTCTGTGGCAGTGTGCAACAGATGGTCCTGCCTAAGTAAAAACACTGATGGGATTCTTAAGCCTTAAGGGACTATACGAAAGAGTCATAGACCAGCTATGTTATGTCCTAAATTGGATAACTCCTAGAGAATGTTAACTGTGTGCTGATCTTAGATAGTCCGTAGTATAGTGGTAATCCTAAAGGTGCTATATGTTAAAAGCTACTGGCTATGTATAAAAGCTCTGTGTTTAAGCAGCAGCGTCACGTATTTACTTAAAGGTTAATTTGCTGTGGAAGCACACAATGAGTGATTGATCCTTTCCACCCCATCCTTCGTGCTATGTATAATGTGGGTGACATTTAGGCTTTATTGGGTCCCTGCTGCTGCTGCTGCTGCTGCTGCTGTTGCTGCTGCCGTTGCTCCAAGTGTAGCGGCCCTTGCGCTCTATTTCTGACACACTGTTTTGGCTTCCTCGGTGTGTTGTAGCTTATTATGGCCATGTTGGGTTTGGCCGGCTCCGGAGAAGCCGGGGTTTGTGGAAAAGGCTACTGTGGAATTAAAACCTTCTTTACCCTGCCCTGAGTGCTGAAGGATCTTTAACCAAGGCTGTAGTCAAGCACACGTGATATGTTAACAATAGAAACATCACAACAAGGGAAGATGTTTTGTAGCTGAAATAGCTGGAAAGTAAGTCTCTGGTATGTTTGGGGGTGTTTTAGCTGGCGTCTTCAGTTTGTGATTGCGTCCTTACAGTTCTATCAGACTCACACAAAAAAGGCTACTTGGACTTTTCCATTCCTGGTTAATCATTAGGCGTGAGGGTGTGCGTTCATGGCAAACCTATTTGCACTTGGGGTGGGTAATGGCACACCGATGAGATAATACGCCTGTCTCTTTTCAACGAAGGACATTGTTTGCTCTGTGTGGGCCTCGTAACTGTTCCAAATTTATCTGCGCAAAAGTTTGAAGTGGGGAAAAACATTTTCTGTAAGTCAGGACACAGAGGTCCGGCCTTGCTCCAAAAGTGGAATTTTCAGAATTCTCTTAATTCCAGGCAAGCCGCTCCTGTACCAGAGGGGAAGTCGCTGCCAGCAGCCATTCTGCGCACACTGTCTTCATATTGATCGGTCCCAGAGCTCCAGAAAAGGAGATTCCTTAAAGCCAGCTGTGGGCTAATGACATTACTTAGAACACCCACCCTCCATCCCCATCATCACCTCCACCACCAACACTAGCCACCCTCCCTCCATTTAGATCTCCCTCTGCTCCACTTTTGTTCCCCCTCACTGTTATCAAATTAAAAGCCTTTCTGTAGAGGGTTGGACATGGCCCGTAGGCGTGCAGTGCAGTCCAGTCATGTAAGCCAGCCGGGGGTGGAGAGCGTGTGAAAGCACTCATAGATGTATACGTCTTTGCGTGTGCGCATGTACATGTCTACTCAGGCTTATTGAGCCAGTCAACCAGGTTAAAGCAGTCTACGAGCGAGTGCTCATACCGGAGTGCGATGCTTGACTAAGACTGGGCTGTTAGAAGGAAGGCAATGAGAGGGGGTGGGAGAGCTGCCCCCATGTTCAGGCAGCTAAACATGATACTAGGTCACAGGGCTGGGCAATATGGCAAAAAAATATGATCACAATATTTTTTTTTTCCACATTGGTCATTACTAATTTGTTGAATATCAACCTGCATCTCATACTCTCAGTTTGAATGACAGATGTGGACCTGTGTATTTAAACAAAAGGAAATATGAAAAAAATATAAACCTTTCCGTTTTTTGGGTCTTACACTCTGCCCCAGCTCTGACAAAAAAATGGTATTCTTAATGGTATTTGAGAGTGTCTGAAAAACACTAAAAAAGTTTGATGACTTGTCCTGTACTCCCTAATTTTGCACCCAAGGAAATGCTTTTGTGAATTCTTGTCCCTCCCCATGACTGTAAATTCTTCCAGTTGCTGACTGGTGCAGAGCAGTTACAGGTTATTGGTCACTACTTCATGCCGTGTCATATCACATTTAATCAGCCTTCGTGACCATTCAAGTATAGATTTCTATGTTTACGAGGTGCACATAAATGCGGCGTGAAGACCCTGTCCGCGCCCATGCACTTAGCCATACAATGAAATGTAGATTTCAGAGTTTATAAGGTACATTTGAACGCTGTTCCTGTCAAACTCGGACACAGACAGGGCAGAAGCAGTGTGTCTGTAAATGAAACCAAAACTTGGCAGAGACTCTCACTGTAGATTTTTTACTACATTAATATTTAATACAAACTTTTCCCACTGCAGTAATGGATAGCCTTCAGAGATATACTTGCCAAACAGAAAGTCTATCCACATTTGGCGCTTTGCAGGAGTTGTTTATTTGTGCTGTGTGATAGATTGTTCTATCCATATTGACAAAAAACATCTGAAGCTTATCAGCGTTATTGATGTACATTTTGTCGCAGTCCTGTTTTTTTTTTTTTGTTTTTTTAAAATCTCCCAGCTCTACTGATTCACAGGTATAAAAGAGAACTTATACTGATTCACAGGCATAATGGAGAACGTATGGAGAGTGAGAGAAGGGATGGAGGTGGAGGAGTGGCCTTAGTGTGGCTTGTTAGATTTTATCAAGTCATTCTTTGTTTCTTTGACTGCCTGTTGAGCTCTGATTATACAACACAGGTGAGGCAGCGTGCCTCAATCTAACTCCGTCCCAGCGCAAGGTTTTAGCTTTGGGCGGAATGTAGAAAGAAAAAAGAAAAAAAATCTACACGAGACAACGCAAGAGTCTTTTTGAGACAGATACATGCAGACAGAAAGCGACAGGATTCTTCAAGTGCTTTGGGATTTTCCCCAATTCCCACCTTCCAGGCAGAGGCGCAAGAGAGAGGGAGGGAGAGAGCATAATGGGAGGGATGCGGAGGAGGCGGGTTAAGTAGAGAGGAGGGAACAGGGGACACAGAAAGGCGGAGGATAAAAAAAGAGTCAGACTCTTGAGGATAGAGTTGAAGCAGGTGGTCAAAAGACTCTGTACAGATATGCTCTGCAAGTGAGTGGAGTGCGTTGATTGGATAAAGAGTGTGTGAGCAGCCTTTAAAATAGATTAGAAGCTCGATTTCAGTAATGCAAGTCTGTAGACGAATATTTAAGCTTCGCCTGTCTGGCTGGTGAGTATCCTTTTTACCAAATAACTCCACTCCTTTGTAGCCAGTCATGTTATTTTACTGTTCTCACACTTTCTCTAACATTATCTTACCTTTATGGGCAAATGGCCTAAGATATATAAACAGTTAGTGGGTGCAATAAACTGGGTTTGAAAACGTCTTTGCAATAGTGCCACTTTTTGTCAGACGTTGACATTTGAGTTTTTAAGATGCTGTCATTTCGTGTCATTTGGCTGATCGTAATGTATGAAAAGAGACTTCAACTGTTCCTTTGTATTGTGAGGGCTAACGCTTAGGAAAGGTCAGCCGTTTCTTTTAAAGTCTAATTTAAGCCGCCGTTTTTGATAGAAACTCTGATGTGACCTTTTATCATTTTTAGAGTATTTTTTTTATTCAAAATGTATCGTCATGAATAAGAACCAAACAGTTGGGACAGGGCTCCATTAATAATTTGACACAAAAATAGTAGGGATGCAGTATGATTACTTACTTGAGGAATGACTTGTTACTGTTTGCTGTATCTTGCATGTACAGTAAAATGTCATGCTTGTGTGTTACGGCGCAGTGCTGATCAGAAATGCCATCTTACGGCAATTAACTGGTTGTTGATTAAACCCCTAATTCAAATTTTGACTGCTCTATTAACTAAATGTAAACACGCCTGATCACGGGTGAATGGAAACTCATTAGCGTCTTCATTCCTTCTTATTAGTCCTTTCACCTTGGCACAATAGGTTCTTCATGAGTGGAAAAGCTACAGTCTGCGGGGAGGCGCGTTATCAGCCACATTGACTCACAACAGGCTACACAGCTGAACTCTCCACTCCATTGTAGCGCTATTTGCATGGGCCAGCATGATAACGGTCAACTCCCTGATCCGTAGCCGGCTTCATTCTCTAGTGTGGACAGAGGTGGGATGGCTCTCCTTAGTTCACCCCCTCCTGACACACACACACACACACACACACACACACACACACACACACACACACACACACACACACACACACACACACACACACTAATCCCACACCAGGGCAACCCAAACTAGCCTGCATTCCTCTCATGTTCACCTGATAAGTGTGTTGGTGTGCGCTTCAGTGCTGTTTACAACAGTGCTGGGGGAAAGTCTCTGCGGGGTGGACATATAAAACGCTTCTCTGCATTCTTCAACATAAATACTTTTTGAAGACTCTTTTGTGAAGACATCACTCTCCCAGGAGTCACGAACTATTAGTTTCTTGTCGTCCTCTAAACTTACAGAGGACTTATTCTGAGTCACTGTCCTAATTAGCTTCAGAAATGGGAAAAAAAAAAAACACTTCACATTTTGCAAAGAGTGTCATTAGATCATCCAGAAATAAGACAAGGCCATCCTTCCTGCTCCAGTGTAGGATGTAGAGCTGCAACGATCAATTGATTAGTTGTCAACTCTTGAGTTAATCAACTATTTTAATAATCAATTAGTCGGTTTGAGCTATTTTTTCAGCTTCTAAAATGTGGATATTTTCTGGTTTCTGTATTCCTCTGTGAGAGTAAACTGAATAATTTTGGCTTGTGTACCAAACAAGGCATTTGAGGAGGTCATCTGATTGACACGTTTCACCGTTTTCTGACATTTTATGGACCGAACGACTCGTGACAATAATCGTTAGTTGCAGCCCTAGTAGGACGTGTCCGTGTTCACACAAAACTTTAGAATAAGCGGCTGCCGTTTTTGTTTTTTTGTTTTCACAGTACAGGAGTACAGAATATTAGCCGCAGACATTTGTCTGACTGCTGGCGCTGTCTTTGAAATGTTCTGTTGGTCACATGATTTGTGGTGAAATGGGGGAGTTGGAAGGGGTGGTGAGCGAGGTCAGGGGTCAAAGTGACGGATGTGGGCTTAAGATTACAGGCTGGGGGGTAGGGTCAGTACGGTCAGGGCAGCCTTTCAAGTGAGCAGGGGCAAAACACAAATCAAACACTAAACTTTTTTATTGTGGCGGGTCAAACGAGCTGTGTGTTATTATCTCGTTGTTGGTAACAGAAGGAAACAGTGTGTTTGAAATAACATCGCTAGACGTCTGATGGTGTGCTCATCTGGACCACAGGCCATGGAAAGATGCAGAACACCTGGTAGGGAGGGCGAAATGGAGCAACTGATAGCGGACACTTAAAGAGGTGTTGGAAGATGTATCACCTTACATCAGTTTCAATATCCAAATTGAAGATATTAATGAGTACCGGGCACCCATCAAATGCAAAAATCTGCTAATGCGTTGGTCTAAATGTTAAGGTTTATATAATCGTGCCTTTAAAATGCGTACATCTTACCTGAAAGATGTATTTAGGGGAAATTTAAAGGCTTTTCAGACGCAAAATAACACTTGAAATGAATGAGAGGCTGCGGATCATTCCATTCCAACTCGCCCAACTCAGAACTTCTATTAAATCCCCGGCACCTTGCAAAATCCCATAAGTCTGCTCCAAATACTAGTTATGAATTTTGGTTTGCCCCTCGGAGCTAAATTTTATCATTAGTATGTGTATTCTAAGCCTCATCAGTTGCTTATTTTTCACTGGCTTGGGTTTAGATTGGTAGTTAACATCCAAGAAACCCTAAGGACATGTATTTCCACATGTATTCCTTCAAATTCAATCAAATTCAACTCGATAAATAAATTATATTTTACCCAAATGCAGAATCTTAACTCCACTCCATTAGTGTCCACTTCTGTGCAACCAAGTCTTGATTCTGTTTTGTATTAATATAGTTCGATCACATCTACAGGCTATTCTGTCCTGCAACAGATCTTGTAGCTTCGGAGCTGAAAAACTCACTTTCTTTCTAATTTCTGACATTATTGACAAGAAGCATGAGAAAAGCATGTCTGGGCTCATCCCGCTTGGAACAGGTTCGGGTGGAAGAAAGTTTTTCACACATTTTTGTTTTTTGTTCAGAAGAATCAGTGAAATAAAGCGGAAGGTCTAAAGTGAGTTGTATGGAATGACTCCTTTTTCAGTTTTTATGCACAACTAGACTCTGAACACTGCTCAAGGCCAAAACTAACTATTTAAACGATGTAGCTCCGCCAGCAGTGATTTTTAACTACAGTTAATGTCAATGCCATCGATACAATACATTTTAGTAAACGATTAACCAAGCTACAAAATGACCTTGTAATAACAGTGTAGAAACTGTGTGAATGAGCTAACTGTGTTTCCATGTTTTTATCAGGATTTTGTTAGTGTCACATTAGAAAAAGGTTGATGGCAGGGTCCTCCCTAGGTTTGTGAAGGTCTTAGTTGCTGTGATGGCTTTTTGTTGATGTTATTTGAAGAAAAACTATGTATGTTTGCATAATCACAAACTTATAACAACATGCAATTCCGATTTGTGAATAATTGACGGCCCCACTTTAAAAAGCTTATTTCCAGCTTTCTACTGGGCTGATATGTTATCTTTTTTAAAGAAATATCAGCAGTGTTTTTCCTTTTTTCAGCTTAGGTGCTATGCAAAAACACTTTGCTGTGATGAAGTCTTAATGGTGGGGAAATGGCAATGTTGGAAAAAGCATCATGAATTTTGCAAAAGAGTTTTCGCACTCGCTTGAGCTTGTTTTTGCCTTTTTTGAAAACACATTAAAGAAGAAAAAAAAGAAATCTGCCATAGCGGACATAACCATCCTCTTCTTCTTTCGAGTAAAGTGTGAAACATGGCTGGTAGCAGCAACAGGTATGTGTTGACTTATGAGCCATTTTAGACGGAAAACGGCAATGGAATGCCACAGTCCACCAGGACCTCCACTTCTTCTACTCATGTGTAACATAGCCTATAGTGCCTGGTTTATTTTCCCCAAACCAGTTAATGGAAACGTGCCTAATGTGAGCATTTTGAAGAACATGCAGAAAGTGGCAAAGCACCGGGAAGATATGAGGAGACCCCTGAAAGCATCGCTTATCCCACAGCGATGCAATGTACTTGTGCTTTGCCAGAGTTGTACAGGCCGGTCCCTCTGTCCCTCCGTGAAGTCCATTAATGTGCAGGAACTCGGAGACAGGACGTCCGCAGCGCTGCTGCCATTCAGTCTGAGCCAAGCGGACAAGCAGACCCTCCTGCTGAGGTCTCTGCAGCTACAGCCCCAACTAGGCTTGTGGCTCTGATGTCATCTCAGAGCAATTCCTTCCCCTCTCCTCTTCCAAACTCCGCAGTCTGCTGGAAGAAACACCCACCCCAACCCGCCGCCACCCACCCACACTTTGTATATCCTACCATCTATATGAACTCTGCAGTAATAAAAGACTTGGAAATGGACTTGATACCTCACTATATCGCATTACTCTCTCTGGCACAATGTATACAAAGCCTGTTTTGTATTGCAACAATACCACTCAGAGTCATTAGGAACGATTTTTGGGGGGTCTGCGGCTGAATAGGGTTTGGTAATGGAGCAGTGGGAGAGCTGACAAAAGCACCCACCCCCCCACCAACCCACTCACCCACACTTACACT
>JAPQRN010000022.1:1293296-1311395 GCA_037367275.1 Coranthus polyacanthus
TTGTCTTTTTTGTATTGCAGTATATCGCAGTATGTATCATGATACGCATTGCATCGCCAGATTTTTGCCTCGTCCCTATCCCTAGTTTACACAGATGATTTGCCAAAGAAAAAAAGTGTTAGTAAGAAGGGTACAAACAGTTAATAGGGATCCCTTCTCAGTACACTCTGTAGCGTTTCTAGTGGCAAACAATATGATGTAATTTGCTGCCTATTGAAACATAGCTGTTTTTGCAGCTATGTTATAGTGTAGCGGTATATGAAGAATTCATGCCATATATGAAATTAAAACCAGTATACTGGATGAACCATTTCACTGCGGTACGGCATATGTCATTTTTCTGTTGAGTTTTGTAGTTTTCTAAAACTTTCATTCCCTTCCTCATCTCCTGTTCTCCAGCTCCAGAATGCTGAAAAGAGGATGAATCCTTCAGGTCATCTGAGACATCCTTGTGTCTTTGCTGCTGTCCCTCCCCGACAGCCCTCTCGTCCCACCGGGGCACCATCTGCCTCCCCGCGCTCCCCCCCTCGCCTCTGCCCAGGACCTTCCCCCCTCCCCTGCGTCCAGTAGTGGCCATCCCAGAGGGGACGAAAGGCGAGCCAGCCCCTGTAAATATGCCTGGATGGAGGTCTCAGTGGCGTCTCGTCCTGCTGAACTCCCTGACCTGTGGCCTGGAGATCTGTGTGGCAGCTGGGATCACATACGTGCCCCCGCTGCTGCTGGAGGCTGGAGTGGAGGAGCGCTACATGACCATGGTGCTAGGTAATGGTTTGGTCAAGATTGAAGGCCTCCTTGATATTTAAATGTGTTAGTTTTACCTTTTTTTTTTTTTCTTTGTGCAATTTATTGATCTCTTGTCACTGATGCAGTCTCAGTACTTACATTAAAACAACTATGCAAGCACTAAATACTAAATGTATTAACAGACACAAATCAGACCAAACGGCACTAGTGTGTATCTTATACAGACAACCGGTCAATTCAAAGAGCCAGCAAGCAAACCGGCAAGAAAAACGACACCAACTGTAATAATAGAAAAAAACAAAATAAAGTAACAAATCCATCTACCACGGAAAAAAAATAGATGAAGTGCATGTCTAATTAATTTAGGAAATTAAAGTTAATATGTGGATTGGTCTCTGTGGGTTATAAACTCACAAGTGCATTAGTCTAACTCCATGTTTTATTAAAATACAACAGAACTTGAATTTGTTAGCTCTTCCAATCGGTTTTCTTCAGGACATGGTTGCTAAGGAGGGTGACTGTACTGAGCCTTGATTGTAAATATTTTCTTCAATGTCAGATGTGCTCAACAGCTCATCAGCCCAGTCTTGAATGCGTGGAGCGCTGCCCACCCTCCATCTGCATCCATCCATTATGTTCCTGATTAGGGAGTCTTGACAGGACCCCTATTATATAAAGTACGGGGGGTCAGCATCTCTCTGACATGTTATTCATCAAAACCTTAAAGGCAGGTTCACGTTCACTTGCATTTGCACACGCTCAAGTATAGACTGCTTACTGACAAGGTGTTTTTACAAGCCATTTATTTTTATGTTTCCACAGTGCAATTTGTTCACTTTACTTTGTGGATTATTGGAAACCGCAAAGAATGAGTGAATAAATACAGTCTAAATGCTTTGGTTGGTTTTTCCTGAAAGTTCTAATACAAATGGAAAGTGATTTAATAGATGCTGTTAAATTCCTAAGCTGCGTAGTAAATCAGTAAAGACTGTACCCTTCACGGAATACATTCATGTGTAACATAGTTTGGGGCTGCTTTCAAATACGTGACCTTGTCCGGTGTTGGCCGAGACTTGTTTTGTGCGGTGGCGGTTGCTGTTGCACAGGGGTGTGACTATATGCCTCAGGACACCTATCTTCTTTCCCATTTGGGTCATAAACACATAACTGAGGCTGTTACGCACAAATCAGTGGCCAAATCACCTGTTGTTTTCTTGTGGTGGTAATTAGGTGCTAATTGAAAGGCAGCAGGGGAGCAAACTGCCGGAGGAAAAGCCACGATCTCCAGACAGAACGACTCTGCCTGTCCCATATCGCGGTTTATCCATTCGCATAATGTAAACGTATTTTCACTTTAATCCTAACATGATTTTCAGTGTCTTAAGTGCGTAGCCTAGTAACGGTTATTTATGGACAGATGAAATTACTGTGTGTCCTGGTAGCTTTTACAGCCAAAGCCATTTTCCACTGTTTGTTCCTGAACCTTTCAGAAGTGAAATGGGTATTACAAATATATTTTGTAGCCATGTACACAATTAACGCTGCAGGATACCATGCAGTTTTTGCGCAGCAACACAATGGCACTACATTAGTCAAGCTTATAATACTCCATTTCGGTTGAAAACTGTGTTGGAGAGGTGGTGAATTAACGCTAAATATTTTTCTGAGGCGGATGGTTTGGCATTTTTCCCTGTATTGTAAGGCATGTGTGTAGAGAAAGAAACATCTGACCACATAACAGTGGAATATAACTGCATACTCAATTTGCACTTTTCACTCCTCTACATTCTGACAGCATTAGTTACGTTACAGATTATAATTTTCACCCCTTCCTGTGCCGTGAAAAAAAAGCTGTATCTCCAAATACAGTATGTTGATTGTGAATGTTTGTGACAAACTGAAAAATGAAGTGTTTGCTCATTCCTCCTCCTTCTTAAGCTAAATACACTCTTTAATGATGTAAAACGTGTTGTCACAAAGCCGAAAACAGAGCTGTCTTCCTGAGTTTGTAAAACGTTGACTTTTTCGAGATACGTGGTTCTCACAGGACGGCAACGCTACATGATCTTAAAGGATATGACGCACACACAACAGTATATAAGGTAGTTCAAATGAGCTCAGCCTTAAACATATACAGCAGTAAAATGCAACATACACAAATACCGCAGTAAAATGAATTCTAAAACATCAGATATAATAACAAAACACTAACGGGGACCATTTTAGTGCACGACTACATTGACTTTTCATACTTTAAGCACACTTTGCTGATAATATTCACATACTTTTACGAGAGTACAGTTTTGAATGCAGAACTTTTACTTGTTGTAAGTGTTTTCACAGTGTAGTATTAGTACTTTTACTTAAGAGTCTGGATACTTCTTCCACTAGTGCCACATAATGCAGTCCAATATTCCCTTTACATACGCCTCAAAAAATGACCTTAGACTTGAGTCTGGCTCAACAAAAAGTGACAACTGTAAAACAACATCTATGCTGGAAAATGCATACTTTACATACATTTTAGTAGCCCTGTTTTTTCTTCTTGATGCTTACAAATTAGTGGCATGCGTGCACATACGCACAACTAGCATCACCTATAAGGTATATATATATATATATATATATATATATATCCGTACACTGTAACTGAGTTTTCTAGTAAGTGCTGTGAATAGTTGCCTTATCCTGTCAGCCTAAATGGCATTCACATGGCCCTCACTAAAAGCATCTCTTTGAGACATTGTCTTGTGACTGTACAGATGATAGTTACAGTTCCACCGAACCAAAAGGCTCCATGTGGGTGACAGAAGTGGCTATTCAAGTATAATAATTAAACAATATACACTTCTCCTCTTCCAACAGCTGCTGGTGATATGAAGAAAAATGATTTCATTGTGGAGTTCCTCCCAGAAAGCAGGCACTGTAAGCCAATCTGGAAACGGCACTCAGCCTAATTCTCATCTCCCCGTTTTATAATGGAGTGCATGGGTGTTATTTGAATGAAGATAGATATTGTGTCTTGGGAGGATTAAAGCTAATTTCCTCAAGCAGCGGTGTCAGGTTTTCCGATGGCTGCTTTCTACTTTATCTAATAGCCATTTGTTGGCTGCTTCTTCTTCCAGTTGTTGTCCTCTGTCTCCAGTTTCCTCTTTGTTTATGGAAAGGATACCTGCTGCTTGTTATTAGCAATCGGGCGTCCGTTTTATGTCCCTCTTAAAAAAAACATATACAGTGTTCAGGTGTGCATGTAAACGACAAAGCATATTGACGAGTGTGGCAGATCGTATGATGTATGATCCGATGATGCGGTGTGTGCGGGTTAGAAAACTGATTTATGTGTATGTCCGTAAACAAGAACTGGATCCAGGGACAGGAAAGCACGCTTTAGAGACTGCATTATATACGGTATGTTGGAGAATCTGTGCGAGATGGTGAGTCCTACAGCTGTACATGCTGAGGATTGTTATGATGGGCCTCCACAGCTGCGGCAGGGAGAAAGGTGGAGGAGGAGGAGGCGATGACTGTCTGGCTGTCAGGCCGTCCGTCTGATTGTCTGTCTCTGTTTTCCTGTTTGTCCGGCTGGTCTTTTGGGGTTTTTCCTCTGCTTGAGAAACACAAGTTCTGTGTCCTTTTCTCTCTCAAGAAACTGTCGACGCGGCGCAAATGGATTTTGGTCAAGTTATGTATTTCAGGCACGCCTCTTTGCTGTGAAGATATGGACTCCCGGTGGCACTGTAGAGCACCGTTTTGATGAGCAGGTCCCCATAATGATTTTTTAGCATGTTTTATTTGCTAGACAGAGGTGCACACAACAAGCACATTTCTACTAACGACACTGTAGAGGAAGATGGTGCATATTAGCAACTAATGGTGGTAGTGGAAGTGGATGGTTTTAGCGTGTTTTTTGGTCTGCGGTATGCTTCGGTTGGAAGCAATGAATGTTAACTAAAGCATATTTGTCTATAATAAAAACTCCATAGGGTTCCTTTAAATGTCAGACTGTCGTTCCTAGATTGTGTCATTTCCAATAAGCGTGTGATCATTTGGATGTGAACACGCTGCGTGCCGTGGTGGGGTCTAATTAGCCTGGTCCAACCACGTGTGGAGACCGAGCTGATGGTGGGTTACCTTCAGGCAGTGGGCCATCTGTAGGAGCCGTCACCAGCACTTAGTGAAGACGGGGTACAGGCAATTCAGACTGTACAGAATACAAAAGGTTCTAAACAATTAAAAAAACCTTTTTCATTTTCCACAGTTTTCCACAGTACACCTCTATTCACACTTCTGCTCAGTGTCACTGAATCCAAAAGTTGGTTTGAGTTATTGTAAAATGCGACGGGTTGATAAGGGTTTCACATCTTTTTTCATGGTTACTATGCACTATGTTAAAAACGTGGAATTTGATTTTAGGATTTTAGGTCCAGATAAGTATGGAAAAAATATTTGTGTTTCCAGACTATTGTGCCTATTGTGTTTTCTGAAAGTATAAAAGTATAAAATTTAGCACAGCGGAAATTTTTACCGCAGTGTGAGATCGCATCGGCCAGCTTGATTCAGTTGAAAGCAAGGCAGGAATTACGGCATTCGACTGAACACACATTCCCACACAAGAATGGCTACAAGTGGAACGGCAGCCAGAGTTTGATGTTAATTGATTTGTGCGAGCTAAAGTATGTAGCTACAATCTTCTGGCAATTCTTTGGCAAATTAATAGCATGCATGTAGTCAAAATGAAACATACAGTAAAAGGTGGGTTTTAAAGCAATTTATTTCCGTAATACATTTTATACAACTCACATGTCAAATATAGTCTGAAAAATGTACCGAGAAATCTAGAAATTATGCAAAGTATGGAATTTTGAAAAGGAAAATGTGTAGGAACCCTGTTCTTTGTAAATTCTCTAAAGGCAGTGCTCTGTTACTATTGACTTAGTCGTCTTCTGTGCATCCTTGGTTCTGTCCACAGGTATTGGTCCAGTGCTCGGCCTCCTGTTCATCCCTCTGATTGGCTCAGCCAGCGACCACTGTAACAGCAGTTACGGCAGGCGACGGCCTTTTATCTGGCTCCTGTCTCTGGGAGTCCTTCTGGCACTTTTCATCATTCCCCACGCTGACGTCTTGGCTGCACGCCTCGCCTGGGGTGGGCGAACCCTCCAGGTAGGACACCACTTTATTGTTTGTTGTTTGCAAAGGGCAACAGCCACAGTTTGAAACTGAAGCCAATTCAAATTTATCTTAAAATGTAATACCACCGACAGCCGCAAGGTATTGGCTCCAAAAAACTATGGCTCCAATTGACTCCATATACATTAGGTGAAGTTCACTTTACTGTTATCAGACACAACTGTATGTTAACATTTAGTAGCTGAAATGACTTAATGTTTAACATAATAGTGTTTTCAGTAGGTTAGAGGTAACATTAGCTTGGCAAGTTTCCTCCCTTGCACTTCCTCCGTTATACCTTTTTGTCTAAATATGGTCACTTCTGGCTCCAAAAAGCCAAGATGGTGATGACCAAAGCACAAACTTGAGCTTTCAAAACCGTTTGGTGACATCACAGTGGCTTTAAATAGTCTACAGTTGTCATTTTCTTGAATTGGGCCTGAAATGTGCACAAGAAACATTTATAAACTATGAGGAAATGTTCAATTATAAATGTAAAATTACAATGTTCGTGATGAACTTTTTATGATCACCAGGTGGGATTTCTTATCCTTGGAGTGGGACTTCTTGACTTTTGTGGACAAGTGTGCTTCACGCCGTTGGAGGCTCTCTTGTCTGACCTGTATCGGGATGAGGAGGACTGTGGCCAGGCCTTTGCCATGTTCTCCTTCATGGTCAGCTTGGGGGGCTGTGTGGGCTACTTGCTTCCCGCACTGGACTGGAGTCGTGGCCTGCTCTCTGTTTACCTAGGAGGTCAGGCGGAGTGCCTCTTCTCCCTCCTCATCCTCATCTTTATCTCCAGTGTGCTCATCACCATGAAGGTGTCCGAGGAACCTTCGTGTGCCAGCAGTGGCTTGGCGGGATCCGGATCTTTACTGGATTCGGGAGCTTCCGCGATAGAGGCCGGCCGGTGTGGCATGCCACGCTCATGCTGCTACTTGCTCAAGTGCAAGCTGAGGCTGCTGAAGTCTGGACCCCTGCTGTGTTTGCTGAGAACGTGCTGGTCCATGACCCCGGCCATCTACAGGAGTTACTGCCACGTCCCTCGGGTGATGAGGCAGCTGTGTGTGGCTCAGCTCTGCAGCTGGATGGCTGTCATGTCCTTTATGCTTTTCTACACAGACTTTGTGGGTGAGGGGCTGTACGAGGGCGTGCCCAGTGCATTACCAGGAAGCGTGTCCAGACAAAGATACGATGAAGGTCAGATTTCCTATTTGTACCATATACTTTGTGTTTAGCTACGCTCTTTTGTCTTGACACAATGGCCTGATTTTTAGAGTGAAGTTCAGGTTACTTATGTTCTTAAAAAACTTCATTTTCTAATGATTCCCACCCATTGTTAGGGGTGGGAATCACAAGTTGACTCACTGTCATTGATGGAGTAAGGACACGGATCTTTTACACGAGAAAAAGTACCAATACCACAGTGTAAAAATACTTGACAAATAAAAGCCCTGCATTCAAAACTACAGTAGCATCAAGTACCAAAAGTCAAAGTTGAGTAGCTTAATCTATAATAATACACCATAATTTACTAGTTGATATCTATTAATATTATGAATCTGCAAAGTAACTAGTAAGTAAAATTATTGGTAATAAATGCAGGTGGAGAAGGAAGTACAATATTTGTTTCTGAGATGTAGTGAAGTAGCTCAAATTTGTAAATGCAGTGCTTTTGTAAAAGTACTTGCATTCTACAACTGGTCTTTGTACTTTCACAATATATTGCCTCAGATAAATAAATATCAAAAAACATGCATGTACAAAGCCCAGTTCTCAGTCATAGAAACTAATGTACTACGAAAGTTGCCAAAATGGACAATACCTTAACATCAGTATAAAAATGTTCTTCATAAACGTAGATAAACAAAACACTGTTGTGCAAACACATTCTGTGCTCAACATCAGCCTCTGAAACTTAAGGTCTGTTGTTCAAAAACGTATCATGTTACCTCATGTAAACACTGACGTGTCTCTGTGTTTGTTCCCGTCTTACATTTAGTTCTAAAGATGAGCCCTAAAAAGGAAAAAGAAATGGATTTATACTCAGTACCCAAATTATTAGCCAAATTATGCATTCATCCGCATTTACAGTTCCAATTCATTTGACCAACACCTGTCCTCACATAGAGGGTGTTGATGTAGGAAAAGACTGATACACTTGAGCATTGTGATACTATATTTTGTGATGCTGTAATGATTCTCAAAAACGCTATTTACAACGATTAGTGTCAGTCTGTGGTTCATATTGTGTTTGTTTAACCCCCCAAATACTAGATAAAAGTGCTGTAATCTGTCTGTAAACCAACATAACAGTATAAAAAATTGCAATTGCTGCAACACAGCCCTAATAGAGGTGCTGCTCTGGAAAGTGTAAATTATTAAAAGCTGCAGCTCTCTCGTCTCTATCCAAATCAAAAGACTGAAGATGAAGATAGATGATCTGATGCTGTTTTGCGTCGCTATGGAAAAGTCAAAATATCACAGTTATGGGAGCTGCCATGTTGCTTCTATGAGCAGCAGAGTCGCGTCTAACGCAATCTTAACAACGATCAGTAATTAAAACTGTCACAATCTCACGTCACGGGGTAGACTTTCTGTAGCCTGTAAACAGAGTCAAGAGGAGGTCCACAGGTCTTGTTTCCTCTCAGACCACTTTGAATTACAGTACGCTGAAAGGCAGTTATGGAATTTTTGCCCGACGACGGCAAAAAAGTATCACACGCTACAGCTTTAAGCGAATAAGTCTGATTTGTCATCCTGTCTGCACCTCCACCACCTGTCCACAAAGCTGGCTTAGGTGGAACCCTGCTGTGCTGCCTCCACTGTCTCCACAGCTGGGCGGGACGCACTCACATTCCTTGGACACAGGTGGAAGACAGAGTCAGAGTCTGTTCCCCTGCATGTCTACACGTTTTCTTCCTGCTCTCATTTTGCACCTTGTCAAGACATAGGCCGGCAAAGAATGTCCACTAACTCGCACAGACTTGGAAACAACCCTTTTTTGCGACAAACGTTTGGGGACTAAAGCTCCTGTTCAGCTACCAAATCCTTAGCTTGAGTACGCCTAATCCAGTGTCAAACCAATCCACGGCATTTCAGGTATTACTTTCCGCTCCAGCACTTCAAAAAAAAAAAAAAAAAACGTAAACAAAAACAGCCAGTCTTTATCCTCGCTGTTCCTGCTCCGAAAATGTGCAAATTACAGTCGTCTCTAATCCGGCTAGACACTTGTACGGCTCCATCACGTAGCTATAAAAATGCTTAGCTGTATGGGTCCAACTAAATATAACTTTTAGGTAAGACTGTCTACACGCAAAGCTGTGGTGTCGGGGGCGTAAGAGAGCCAGACAGCTTCTGAGAAAGAACAGTAGAGGGGGAGAGTGGAGCTGAAGTAAACACATTTGAGCCAGACCATATTGCCCCTTGTTGAGAATTTGCAAGTTTTCTTTTGTTTACTACTTAACCAGACTTCCTATATTACCCCTAGTGCCCCCTCTCTTCCATTTTCTTTTTTTTTCTCTGCAGTCACCCCTCTTTGCTTAACGCTGTATGTTTCATGTTCGGCCTCCTCGTGCTGTCCACCTGTATCCTCATCCCGTAATCCCCGTTCTTAATCTTTCCTCTCTCGCCGTTCTCGCTCGTACCCATGACATTTTCTTTCATCCATCCACATTCTTTCCTCTTCCCTCCTTCTTCTCCGCCTTTATCTCCCTCCCGTTCTTTGTTTGCTTTTTACTTTTCCCTCTGTCTCTCCTCTCCCTGTGCTCGCTGGACCACAAGGAATGTCACACTCACAAAGAATTAATGTCAAGGAATGGGCGCACGGAGAACATGTTCATTCAAGTCAGGTAGACGGGCCGGAGCACAAAAAAAATTTGAGGTCTGTCTCGGTTGTGTTATGCACAGCGGATGTTATTAAAAGACATCATTCGGCTAAAGGGGATCTGCTTTGTCTCCAGTTTTTATACATGGTGTTCCTTTTGCTTAACCTTTTTAACAGTAAATGTTATTTTTGTGACCATCTCTTCCTAATGGAAAAGGCCTGCGGTTACAAGTATTTACATGTGAAACTTTCACTACTTACACAGACCTTTTCCTGTATTGCAGCGCCCAAATCCAGTAGCATTGTGGCCTATCTCTTTGGGCTTGAGTTTCGGTACTCATTAGTGTCTGTAGTGTTTGTAAAGTGGGCTCAGCAGCTTTGCTTTCCAGAGGAGGTAATATGATCCACATACTCCTTTCACATAAGTGATTCTCTACTCTGCTGCTGAACCTCTGACCCATATTATTCACCAAGAGTAAGCTGAGAGATTGGGCTGATAGCAGGCTCAAATAAAGGAAGTCCAGACAGACAGTCAGTCCCTCTTTCATGGACTGGTCGCAGGGCTGGGAGATCTGGCCAAAAGATCATGTGATGATCTTTTGAGGTAGAATCACAACACACAATCTGAATCCAAATTTTTCTCACTTCTTAGAAAATTTAGGCTTGTTACAACCAAACTATTAACAAGTTTTCCCATAGTTTTCTCTGGTTTCTGGAGGCTTAGGCTGCAGGGTGATGGCTTTTTGTTGTTGTCGTCAGACTAGACACTACAATAGCTAGATAAATCCGAAACAAAAATGCTCATTGATAAAGTAAACACTAGTTCACATTTTCCTAACTGTACATACATCAGTTTTATGCTAACATTATGTTTTCTCACCGTTGCTTCATCAAAGCATCTGCATAAATCAGATTCATTGCACGTTGGAGTTAAAAGTAGGTGTGTTTCTCCTTTGGAACAGAAATGTGATCTTTTCTCTCGGCCAATGCGTCTCTACCCCAGCTTTGCAGACGGTTTGTTCAGTTGGATTGTGTCCAACGCACAGAGCTGATTATGAAACGGCCAAAAGGCCATGTGTCGCAGACTGCCGTTAAAAACCTGAACTGAGACGCATGTTCTGAAAGTGCCGTATGCAAACCTATCGGAAAATGCTATATTCGGTATGGAGTGTGCTGTTTACATAACCTGTATCGAATTCGGAACATTGTCATATTTGGATTGATAGTGGAATATTAGTGTGGATGTAAACGTAGTGTTTTTATATACTTTTATTGGATAGAGAATCTCATGACACTATGCAGCAGACAAGGATGGAAGGTGGTGTCAGGGAATTGAATTTTCCAAGGTGCCTGCAGCTCTTCCTCTGTGCCTGTATGTTTGGGTTTTAGCAAACAAAGGTGGTTTTAAGATGAGGACCCAGTTAAAACAAAGCTATTGTTCTTTCAGGTATTCGTATGGGCAGTCTGGGTCTGTTCCTGCAGTGTGCTACCTCAACCTTCTTCTCCCTGGTCATGAGTCGACTGGTTCGCCATTTTGGCTCCCGCTGGGTCTATCTGAGCAGCATGGTGAGCTTCACGGTGTCTGCTTTGGTCATCTGCATGTCCAAAAGCGTGGTTTTGGTCACTGTAATGGCGGCCCTAACCGGCTTTGCGTACGCCACGCTGCAGACGCTGCCGTACACACTCACCTGCCACTACCACAAGGAGAAAGAGGTGAGTAAAAAAAGGAATAACTACACATAGGCCCGGGCAATAAAATAATAATTATATTTTACATCATGATAAATGTCATTATCGTGATATACATTTTTCTTGTGTGTTTTAGGGGTTATTTTTTTTCCATTCTCAGCAAAGCACTTGGAAAATGTTGTAATGTTTGGTTGTTTTACTTACTTTACTGTCTCTCCTGATTTTACCATTGTAATTGTTTTTAATGTTCTACCTCCAGATTTCTGAAATGTTCCACTGCTTGACAAGCATCTGTCACCACAAATAACCATCTTTTACATCATTTTCATGTTGCTGAATGATAACTCAGATTGCACTCATTTTCCTTTTTGATTGAATGTTGAATCACAACATTCAATTATAGTGAAGAAAATGAACAAAACAAGCACAAAGTCATGTAATTAGAGGCTCAGCTTGTTACGTCATTTTAATCTTATTGACTCTTTTACATTGTTCTCGTCTTGGATGAATATTTTAACAAATAACCGTCTGGTTTCTGGGAAACTTTCACTCCGGACCAAATACCAACCTTTTAAAGTGTGAAGAAATAATTTGACAATTATCATGATAATTATCAACTGATATGAACATTTTTATCACAATAACATTTTTGGCCACATTGCCCAGCCCTAACTATACACAATGATAGCTTCTAAATAGTGACTAAATCTGTGTGGTTGATTAGTTAAGTCTTTTCTCATCTGTTTTTCAGATCTATATGCCAAAAAGGAAAACCAAAAGCACGCATCAAAACGGTATTACAACCAAGCGGGACTCTGTGTATTTGACTCCTGTGGAAGAAGAGGGTGGACTGAACCACAAAGCGGGGGCCACCTATGGACATGCCTTTTTCAGCCAGGACAGCTACGAGTTGTACTCGAGCCCACACGGCCAGAATGGCTCGTCCCACGGCTCCGGCGGCACCGAGCAGGACGAGGCGGAGCCGGGGTACGAGAAACGCGGCGTGGGCTTGGACTTTGCCATTTTAGACAGCACCTTCCTCCTCTCTCAGGTTTTCCCCACCCTCTTCATGGGCATGATCGTTCAGTTCGCACAGTCCGTCACTGCCTACATCGCCTGCTCCGCCATCTTCGGTGCTGTCGCCATCTACTTGGCCAGTCAGATCATCTTCGACCAAAAAGACCTGAAAAGCTGAGGATGTAACAGGCGGCAGGAGCGACGGTATAACGAAATAATCAATCAGTCATTCAGGTTCCACGGGTGGAACTCGACAATGCACTACTGTTCCCAGAATGCCTTGCTCTAACAATACCATGTGTTTGCATTTTGCGTTGAGAAAATGTGTGTGTCTTTTAGGCCGTGTCTGGCAGGGTATGAGAGAAAGTATCTAACAAAAGAAGAGGTCTTTTATCTGCCACTGACATGTAGTTTCCATGTTTCAGCAGGGACAGTCAGCACTAACCGAAGAGTCAACACCAACTGTGTGCTCGGGTCAGGTGTGGTATTTACTGTACAGAAAGCTTTGGAAATGCTCCAGAAATCCCCCTAAATATCTTTCCTTTTTTTTTAAAAAAAAAAAGACATTGTTCCTTTCCACTGCAGTAATGGTGATGACATCTGTCCGTTGTTCTTTCTCTCAGGTAACACCAAACAGATTTACTGTAGAACTCAACTCATCAACCTCTGATACACGGCTTATTCATTTTGTGTGGTTTATGTCGTCGGCTACCTGCAGTTTTGTTTTGTTTTCCTTTTTTTTTTTTGTTTTCTTTGGATTTTCTTTTGTACTCCCCAACTGTGTCAGATGCCACACTGGCTTGTACAAGCTCATCTGCGGCATCACAAATCCACTCTGGGTTACGTTGTTACTGAGGCGGGCCTGTCGTTCTTCGCGTACAGATGGAAAGGCAGAAGGATTTTTTTTTAATTTAACTATATATATATATATTTTTTTTTTTTTTGCATTGTCAGGAAAGATTATAAACATTAATCCATCGTTTCTTCCCATTCAGAAAATAGAAGTACAGGTGGGCCCATTGGACTTGGAAATCCAATGAAAACCCATTAGCCCTAATCTTTTGGCCTTGTCCCCTGCTCAGTGTCATTCATTCTTTAATGAGCAGTTTTACTGTAAATATTTTGTATACAAATTTACTGTATATCCCTATGGGAATTTTGTTATGCAACCTGTTGAGGTGTGGTTATCGACTGTGGTGGCTTAAGAATGAAGCTGTTTACTGAAACTGGAAACATTTCATCAGACGTCCTGATAATCAAGAGAAGCGTTTGCATCGCTCATCCTTTTCTAATGACGCTTCTGATCAAAATAATCGTCTCAGGATAGTTTTTTTTTTTTTTTTTTTTTTTTTTTTTTTTTAGTGTCCCATCCTGCCTTTTATGCCACTGATTTAAAAACAGGTTCCTTGTTGCCTAAACTCTCATGTTTTACTGCATTCTCAAGTGACAATCTAGGACATCCAGATGGGCTTGTTATGTAACGCTGTATGTAAACATGTCAGATAGATGATGTCTAATGTAAGTTCACCTCATAGCAGCCATTCCTGAAAGACCAAAAAAAAAAAAAAAAGAAAAAAAAAAAAAATGGCATGCAGTAAATCAAAAAATTTGGTCACTGAGCGTAGGCACGATACACTGATGTGCAGAGGGCCAAGCGAAGTTGATGCGTGTGTGTGTGTGTGTGTGTGTGTCAGTATATATGTAAGGATGGACAGTGAGAAAGCATGAGTAATATTTAAGTGTGAGGCCCACGGACAGCGATAGGACTCGAGTGTGTACAGTTTTTGTTATCACACCACTTTCAATAAACTGTACTGACTTAAGTCCATACGTTTAAATGCATTGTGGCCTTGGGTTTTTTTCCACATTGCCCGGTCGATGTAAACACCATGCTTGTGTCACATCCATCATTGTGTAACCAGGTATGTGATCCTGCACGTGTGGCGATGAATCACTTTTAGCAGACACAAACAATCCTGAAGGATGTTCTTGGGAGAAGTAAAAACTGCAGAGGATTTGTTTGCCGCGTTGACACTACTGCAAAGCAGAACATTTTCCCCTTGAAACGGACAGATTAATATCATTTTACAGCAGCAGGAGTAACAGAAAAAAAAGGTTGTTTTCAAGTGCCTGTACATTTTTCAAAAAACATATTTGTACATATGTATTTATTTATTTTGCTTTTATTAAAAAAAATAAAAAATAGCACGTATTCAACTATTGGCCTCTTTGGCATCTAGGTGCAAAGGTGAAGGCTGTTTCTGTGAGAGAGGAAAAAAAGAAAAGATAAATTATTTGTATAGATGTGGTATAAAAGCATCCTCAAAGTTATAATTTATTTTAGCATTACCCACTTTAGATTTGAGAACTTTACAAAGGTTTTTGCTGATGCTTGCAGCTGCGGATGAGAATACTGAATACACGGACATTATAACAAATCTATTCCCGTCACACACCTGGGATGCTTTGTGATCTGGATTTTCTGGTGCAGCTACAGCAAATAAGAAACCTGTCTTTTTGTCAACACTGCTTTATGTGGGTCTTATATAACCACTTATGTCTTCTTATCAGAGATCTGTGGTATTGTTTCACTAACAGATAAACGCTACAGATACTGTACCTTGGGTGGCATTTTCAGTCCATGTACTGCTTTTCAACCAAATGTCCTGTTTAACAGAAAAACAGAAAAAAAGTGCCAATGGCCAGAATCTGTAAGGGCCAGCTCTCTCTCTATATATCTATATCTCATTGGGTTTTGATGTTACTGATCACTTGGTTTTTTTTAATCACAAGTTTTGCTACCAGATTTCTGTTCGTGTCATTGTCCTCGTTGCATTCAGCCATAGCAAGTTGTATTCCGTTGCCATTACACATCCATCAGATTGTGATTACGCAGTCACCAGATAGGTTTTATACAAAATAAAAGATGGCATTGTCGATAAGATGTTGTCCGTGAATTTCTTTATGAAACACATTGCCCCTTTCCAATGCTGAATTGAATTGTGATGTTTTGTCATTTTACTCTATGGTCAAATTCTGTACCCGAGAGCAAAGGCCGGTCGATTTTCAGAGAATTCTTATCGAGTCTGATGCGCAGTTTAATCCGTTTAAGATGGATGTACCCGAGTCTCTGTGCGGTTTGGTCTACGCGCTCTGAAGATGGGACTAAGAAAGAACTTGGAAATGGTGCCATCCTTTGGAAATCGCGGAGAACTGATGTGTGCAGGAGAGACTGCTGGTGCGCAACCGCGCTGGCCCCACTGACGCATGGGCATGCTGCTGGTGGCATTATCTATTACATGGAAAAGACGATAGGCTTTCATGTTGCAGGGAATGGCATGCCGGCAATGTGTGCCATTTCATGACAAGCCTCTACAGTTTGCTCCTCGCAGTTCTCACGAATGCACCGCGGCAAATCCACGTGTTATGGTGTACTTCTAAATATATTGGGCTTTATTAAAAAAAATGCCGCTCCTGTTCTCCTGCTACATAACTGCGCCGTAGAACTGAGGGATTTAGTATCTTTGCCCAAGGACACGTCAGCAAGGCAGATGCTGGGCGACTCTCGAAGTCCTGAACACTGATCTTTGAGGGCCGGAGGACGCCCCGCTGGTTGCCTGGACCAGCTGATGTGTCAGTTTAGGTCAAGAAAAATAACAGATTTTGCCGGGGGGGGAAAAAAAAAAAAAAGAAAAGAAAAAAGTTCTTGTACGGCGCAGCAGAAGAAGTGGAACCACAAGAGCCCTGTCATTGCTCTCCGGTGACAAGTGGGCCTGTTTTTACACCTTCCTTCTAAATAAGGAAGCGGCCTGACAGACATATGACCACCGACCCAATTTGGGAGCAGCCCTAATGTCCCATCGCGTCCCACGGCCGCTGAACGCTACCAATAAGGTTTCTCCACTTCCAGTCCAGCAGTGACAGCAGCCTATTCCCCTCAACTCTCCTCGGACTTTTGTCCTGCTGTCAGCACCCTCTCCACCCTTGTATTATCCCAGCGGTGAAGTCAGCATGATGTCATCTAGGGATGCGATAGCTGTGGCGAGGTTGAAACGGGGTTTTTGGTGAGTGGTAGAGGATTTAATCTGAACCGCTAACTAGAAGGAGACAGAGGGGGGGAAAGAGAGAGAGAAGAGAGAGTGTGAGCGAGAGAGAGAGGCGCGGAGGAGCTGCAAAACATGGTAATCACCACCACCAACATCACCATCACCATCACCATCACCTCCAGCTCTGCCGCGCACTCTCCCGTCTCCTCTCCTCCTCTGCACCGGGGCTTGCGTTTCATGCCCAAAGCCCTGATCCGCGCTCCAAAAATAACCCTCAGCCAGCATGCCGAAGGAAGCAAAACAAGAAGAGCGGTATTTTTAGGGTCATTAATTTCGACCACGTGGCCCGAAGGTAAACCGGATGGCCGTTGCGCAAAGGCTCCTCGTCAGTATGTCCTGCGAGGCCGGCACGCCGCACTGGACGCTGACCGCGGTGGTTCTCCTGGGCTTTCTGCTGGGGATCGTGTCAGCGTACCCTTTACCGAGCAGCAGGACGAATGCAACTTTACTGGAGAAAAGATGGGAGACCCTCTTCTCCCGCTCTGTACTGGGGATCTCCGGGGAGAAACCGGAGCTGAACTGGGAGAGTGACTATCTGCTGGGCATCAAAAGAGTGCGGAGGCTCTACTGCAACGTGGGCATCGGGTTTCACCTTCAGATCCTTCCCGACGGCAGGATAAACGGTGTACATAATGAAAACCAGTACAGTGAGTTATACCTCCACCAATGTAATGCAATAGACATAAAAGAGAGGCAGAGTCAATAAGCATGGATCTGTGATGAGCGGGCTCGTCTAGCCCCTCTATTAATTTGCATGATCATATGTCATCCGACTCTGAGGGAGCATTGGATTTCTTCCACGGCAAAGACAAATCTATTAAAAACAAGTATCCATCAGTACTGAACACCCCTCTCCTCCTCCCCCACCTCCCCCCCTCCCCAAGCTCAACCATGACATGAATGTATGGACGCTTTTAGACACAACTTATTTTTACGCAGCCCCCTGTGAGGGCGGTCCAGAGACCAATAGCCGTGCACGCCAATGCAATTACTGCAATTATTGCATTAGCATGAATGCGCTTAATTGACGCGCGCGTTGGATGCAAATGTGAGATGGGGTGAAAAGATGCAGAACAAAGGCTCCGGCATGCTGCGCAGCAATCTGCAAGGTTACACCCATAGACGCAGAGAGAGAGAGAGAGAGAGAGAGCACAATGCCATGATGTTAGAATAAACCAGGACGCTCGGCCGGTATTTGATTGATTTTCTTTTTTTTTTTTTTTTTTTTTGCCCTCCCATCTAATGTGATATTTCTTTGTCCTGTGTCAGGTCTAATAGAGATCTCTACGGTGGAGAGAGGGGTGGTGAGCTTGTATGGGGTGAAGAGTGAGTTGTTTGTCGCAATGAACAGCCGCGGGAGGTTATACGGAACGGTAGGTATGCACAGTATTTCATTTATTGTCCTGCAATCTTAGTTAATGGGATTCTAAAAACGAGACGCACTTGCAGCATGATCCGCCTTTTTTTTTTTTTTTTAAATTTTGCCTGACATATTTTAGGATGGGACTCCTGCTCTATTTGCCAGCGGGGGGTGGTGGTGGTGGTGGTGGT